>CM046329.1:8503582-8747803 GCA_025403435.1 Artocarpus heterophyllus | reverse complement strand
CTTCATTCGTGATCTTCGGATTTCTTATATCTTCGCAGCCTCTGGAAGCCCTAAAGATGCAGAGCTTAGCTGTCTTCACTCCCTCCGCTTAATCTCTCCCTCCATTGAAGCCTCGGAGAGCTTTGATTTTGAACCCTAGCTTCAATCGAATCCGGCTCTTCTTCTTCTTCTTCTTCTTCTTCTTCTTCCTCCTCCTCCTCCTCCTCCTCCTCCTCCTCCTCCTCCTCCTCCTCCTCCTCCTCCTCCTCCTCCTCCTCCTCCTCCAATGTTGGAGATATTAAAATGGAAGTCTTTAAAGGATTTAAAATTTCTCACTTAATCTATTGCCTCAATGTTTCACTTGTAGCCTCTAGTAGCTACCAAATAAATCACAGATGCCAAAAATCTTTTACCCATCCTCACACATGTCTCCATCCTTCTAGCTTTTCATTCTATTGAACAAGCTTTTATTATGTTTGTTTTGAATTCTCTACTCTAATCCCTTCACATTGAGAAATATTAAAAATTTCTCTTTCTAAAACAAAGAGATATAAAGAAAAAAATAGGAAAGTGCTATATGTTATAAATGTGAGATAAAAATATTGAGATACTATGATAAAATAAATAACCACTATGATAAAATAAATACTTGCTACAACTTTCAGATTTTTACGACGACTTTATGTCATCGCTAATAATTCTGTTTGTTGTAATTAATAAAAATTATATCCTCATGCAATGTAAAATAAAATAAGCACATTTAATGTTGCCGGTGTACCTTGGAGACTTACAACGAATAAACCATTTTTCCATTTGGTCATATTGTTAATCGGCTGCCACTCTAAGTTTTTAATCATTGAGGGCCCTAATCATTTGTCAAAATAAAGAAAAATTAAATACCATAATGTAATATATATCAAATCATACTTTATAACAAAAAATCACATTTACATGTTAGTAACATCTATAAAATCTTGGCGGGGTGCGCATCCAAGGTGGTCACACCAAAAAATTTGGTCCTTTTATAGTGCAACAAGTACCAACATTCGATGTTCCCCAACATTGTATGGCACAAAATATTGTTTCCCTTTTGGTGCTTGTTGTAAAAGGGCAACAAAGTCTGTGACACGCCCTTTAACATCATCATCTCTACCCCTTGCAACACTTGGGATAACTGATAGATTTATGAAGCCGAATCGTGAGTTCAGCTAAGTCTTCATGATTACAACATTCCACCAAAAAATTGTAATAAAAACAATGCGGAAACTTATTTTTAATAACAATATGAGTCTACTTGATTTAAAAGAATAAGAAATAATGATAGTTTTATTATCTAAGGTACACCGTTATATAGTTTATGCCAATTTTTCAAAGTTGATGAAATAAAAAATATTTTCGTACCCCACAGAGATAGGCATGTCATTGCTAGTGATTGATGTCAGTATCAGGCATTCAATATGTAATCCCACTTGTAAGACACCATTTGTGCACAAAGGTACCTAAATGTCTCGGGAACAAAAGAAAAGTCAAATAAATGTAGGGGTACCCTCGCAACAGGTTCAGAATCCCCAACAAGTTGTTTCTCGATTGATCGTACATAAGATTGTGACTCTCTTAGTTTTGTAACATCTTTCTTTTTTGGTGCTTCTTTCTCTCAACATCTTTAGGAATGTGGCCAGGTACTCAATTCGTCTTGTCATTGCAATGACCGATTAAGTTTTTCAGCCATGCTACGAAGCTTTCGGCTGCTTCACCCACAATTATTGCCTCTATTGTTAGAAAAAGTAGTTTAACTGCTCTAATTTTGGGGGTAATAATATTAACACACATGTTTCTGTCCCCTAAGGATCTTCTATAGACTATATCAATTGAAAGACTCTCTATCCTCGCCGTTCCAATCATAGCAAGCACATACCCACCATTAATTGGATCATCAAGAAATAGTTTGCATTCTAGATGCTCTTCAGGCTCTCCACCATGAGGCGACACTAGAGCTAGTTTTTCATAAACGGTGCATCTAGCATTGAAGTTGGTGTGTTGTTCAATTGTCGCTTGGACATTCTCATCCATCAGTTTAACACCTCCTTGTGCAACCACTAACCTTGCAACTCTGTAACTTCCCGTTGTAGATCCACTACTTTAGATTCGATTTTTGAATTTGGCTAAAGGTCGAAGTGTTGAGACTACTTAATAAACTTAGATTGATTGTGAAGACGTCCTGAATATTCTAGTTTTATCAGTGACCTCATCAACAAATTTTTATATGCAGGGAAGTCATTAATTGTCCATATATCAACATTGCATGGAGTGTAAACGTCTCTTTTTGATAAGCATCTCTAACTTTAATTCCATTTTCCCGTAAGCTTTTTAGGTCATCTATTAATGGTGCCAAATACACATCAATGCCATTCCTCGATTAGTGAGGACCCAAAATAAATAGAGTCAGTGTCAAGAACTTCCGCTTAATGCACCTTATTGGGGAGAGATTGTAGTTGAAAGGTTTTATAGGCCAAGTGCTATGCCTACTACTCATGTTACCATGTTGGTTCATTCCATCTGTCGATAAACCGAATTTTAGATCTCTTGGTTTCGCACTAAACTTGGGATGATGGGTTTCAAAAGTTTTCCAATTTAGTGAATCCATCAAATATCTAAACATACCATTGTCGATCCACTTGTCATGATGCTATGTCAAATTCTTGGCATGCTTTGCATTTCAGAATAAACACCTCAAACATGACACCAATGGAATATACCATAACACCTTTGTCGGCGCTTCTTTCTTATCGTTGGATGGATCATTTTCTTTCTTCCACCTTGACTCTTTACAAATCCAACAATTATTCAAGTCCTCATACTTCTTCCTATAAAAGATACAATCATTTTCACAAGCATGTATTTTCTCATATTCCATTCCCAAAGTGCTTTAAGTCTTCTTAGCCTCATTCATACTAGTTGGTAATTTATTACTCTCTAGTAGAAGCTTTCCTAATTTTCTAAAAGATTTGTGAAACTAGAATTTGACTACTCATCAGACACCTTCAAATTTTATAATCTAACTAAAGTGGACAATTTTGTAAAATTTGTACACCCCACATGCACAAGTGTCTCGATATTTTTCATCATTGTCTCAAATAACTCCAAACGGTGTAAAAAGTATTCTTCCAAACTATTTATCATGTCAACCATATTGTCATGATCACCTATATTATCCTCCTCCACTGTAGGTTAATTCCTTTCGTTTATGATTAGAAGTTAGATTTAAAAAAACTCACAATGCAAATGCCATCTTTGGTAATTAACTCCAAATAATCCTATGTCGAAATAAATGTCCTCTAACAATGTCAATTGAATGAGATCTATGATTACCATATTGAACACAAGGACACCAAATTTACCACATTTGGCATGAGTTTTGAAAATAATAAAAATTCTTCCATACCACCTACAAATCATTTAGTCAATCTATGATCCTACGTCCATTTCTTATCAATTTCATAAATCATAAATCAAAATATTATAATTCAATTACAAACAATCTCACAACTTTTAAACTAATTACTCTACACATATAAATCATGTTTGCTATAAATATACAATTTTCACAAATTAATCATATCCATAAATTTCAATATAACTAATCATACTCAAAAATCCATAAATTAATCATACCCATCATATTCAAATAACATATCATACCCATAACTCCAAAGACTAATATTAATCATACTAATTGATTCACAAATTAATCACACCTATAAATTTCAATATAACTAACCATACTTATAAATTAACAACCAAAAGCCTAATCAATAATATCAAAAACTATAAATATTTAATTAATCACTTTCAAGAAAGGAGACGAAGAGGAACGAAGGTGGAAAGGGACGGCGAGAGCAGGATTTTGGAGGTTCGGAGTGTGTTTTAGAGGGCTGTGTTTGTGTTTTGCTTCTGGTTGTCGAGCTGTAGGTGGGATTTTAATTGCACATTTTAGGACAGTTTTTAGAAAAAACTGTCGCGAAAGATATAAAAAAAAGGTAGCTTATACGATAGTTTTTAGTAAAAAACTTAGTATAAGCTTAAATATAAAAACCATCGTAGAAACTTCAGTGTACACGACGGTTTACGTATCTTCCATAATTGCCGCATTTTTTGCCCTTTTAACATGGCGGTTTTCAAAAAACCATCATCAAATAAGCTCGAGTATCCCATAATTTATAGTAATGTGTCTATTGCAGTCCATATCCCGTTGTCTCCCTTTAGCAACTAATGCTGAAGACATTTATTCTCCTCATCTCTGCTCATTCACCGTCGATGACAACAACTCTATCTCATTTGTCAAGAGATGCCTATGAAAATTTAAAAAAAAAAAAAAAAAAACAAAGATTTTAAGTTAGTAGGATCACAATTTTTGTTTTCGTTTCCTGATATGCTTTTATTAATTTTCTTTCCCAGTAAATCATCCCAAAGCAAATAATGGTTTCTAAGTCTCCTTATGCGATTAGCAGTAAAAATTTCCATTAAATTTTGGACGGATTTTTTTACATAGGTATCAACAATAAACATCAAGATATCTGTGTTGTATGAGATTAAAAGTCAGATATAAATCAGGATGTAGTAGCATAGTTAGGGTTCCACTTATACAAAATTATACAATTGATTATTTTTTTTTTCAATTTATTCCTTTGTTGTTAGAATTTACAATATCCTTTGAATTTGAAATGTTTTCGATTTCAATTGGTTTTGGTTAGATTCAAAGACTCGCCAAGCTCGCATATAGGCTAAAGAGAGGCTATTGCATATACATTGTAGCAATTTTTTTTATTGATACTGTAACATGTGAGAGCTTTATACTATTCATAATTGAGTTTGTGGTGGGAATCATGGTTCCACTATGCCAAACAGGGGTAAGATTTGCACTGTCGCATCTCCACTCATTCACAGTTGATGCACGCTACAACAAGATGACGACCCTATTTCATTTATCAAAAGAGATGTTTATAGAAAAAAAGAATGATATTTCAAGTTAGTAAGGTTACTTATTTTTTTCTTGTCCTGAAATGCATTTATGATATTTCTTTTCTGTAAATCACATTAAAAACTCATTAATTAAAAAAATAATGGTTTCAAAGTCACCCTTATGTGATTAGCAAGAAAATTTTCCATTCATTTTTTTATGGATTTTTGACGGTGGGATCAACGATGAAGCAGCAACAATGATCAGGATATCTGGGTTGTGTGAAATTGAAAGTCAGAGGTCAAATCAGGATGTAGCAGCATAGTTAGGATTCCATTTATACCAAAAAAAAAAATTAATTACGTAATTATATCTTCTAGTTTTATTTATTTCTCAATCTATTTCACTATTGTTAACTTGTTAGAAGCTATAATAAAATTTTTGAATTTTAAAAACATGTTTCAATTTCATCTTGCATACTTTGTAGGCTAAAAAGTAAGAAAAAAGATTAAAAAAAAAACCCTTAATTAGATTGAGTTTATTTTTGAAACTTAATTTTTTCTTAAGAAAAATAAAGTTGAAAAACATTTTAAAGCATAAAACTTAAAGTCTGTTATTTTTTTAAAAAAATGATTTTTGCTCAAGGTTTTTCTTTATGTTTTTAAAATCTATAAAATAAATTTCATAAACTATGTAAGGGTCGTGATGTTGTTTTGCTTAATTTTTATGATCATTTAAAAATCTATAAAATAGATTTTATAAATTGTGTAAGGGTAACAATGTTGTTTTGCTAAATTTTTTTAATTACAAAATTACGGATAGAATTGAAATAATTTTTTTAAAATAATATTTTTATAGTTTCTTAAATTAAAAAAAAAATCCATAAATAACTAAAATTAGAAAGTTCTATACATATAATCCAAAGCTATGTTCCTCTCCATGTCACTCAATCTTTTCTCTCCGAACTTTCCTTCACCCCACACGTACGGCTCTCTCTCCTCCCGCCGTTTATCACCATTAATATTATGAGTACGGACATAATAACAAGAAAACAATATGTATTTTCTCTTGGAAAAATTCAAATTAAGCTTTCAAACCAACAGATTACTTATTGACTGTAGCGTCTCCCAATTTAAAACAGTATTAATTATATCACTTTAATTTAATTTATGTGTCAAGCCTAATTAATCATCGTTAGCCTCTATTTTAATTATTATGACAACTATTTAATTGACATTTTATTATGTTAAATTTTTAAAGTTCTGGTCATGAACTTCAATAATAATTTTTAGTAAATTTTGCTAAGTTCTCAACTTTATACTACTTTTTTTTTATTTAGCAAAATGACCCAGTCAGCATTCCTCCATCTTGTTTGATGTGATGCGTTAGATGTATTTTCACAAGGCTCAAAGTTTACGATAAGGCAATATGGTCCCCATACCCCACATGCTTTCCTACTTGCCTAAAATATATCAAGTTGAAAAGCCAACAACCTGGAACAAACCAAGAATCCACATGGAAGCCACTTCATTTCTCTCTCTCTTTTCTACGCATACACACACCCACACACACACACACACACTCACACTTCATTCCAAAAAATCCCACTTTTCAAATTTTCCTCCCCACTAACATTCTTTTTTTTTTTTTCTAATTGAACAAAAATAGAACACTCAGAAACCATTTCTTTCTATCTTTCTTTCAGGCCTGTTACTCTCTCTCTCTTTTTCTTTCTTCAAAACTTTCCAGCAACAAGACAACCTCCAAATCCTTAAACTCCATCAAATCAAAGGCTCAAGATTGGTCATACCCACACACAAATCTTCCAAAGATTTAAAGATCAGTTACTTGAATCTTCCTTCCTCTTTGAATCCGAGCTAATGATTTAAATATGTTTATTTTCATAGCATAATCTAAGCTTATTTGACCACGTTTGAGTTGTTGCATGTTAAAGGTTTTAGATTTAAAGTTTTGATCTCAGATTAAAAGTGTTTTGAGTTTTGTTATTTTTTTTTGAATTTAGATGAGAAGTTTAAATTTGTGATTTTAGTGTTAAAAATTAGGACAAAAGTTTACATGCATTTTAGTATAATATTTTATAGTTTTTATGCATTTTTCATATTTTGAGACTCGATAAAACAGGTCGGATTAAGCTTTGAAGCTCATAACTATTAAAAATAGAAATTTGGAACTTTCTAGATTGTGAACAACCGACAGGCCAGACTCAACTAGGTGGTAGAGCAGTAGCCTTGGCGGCGCCTTGGCGACAAGCCGGTCGTGTAGTCAACATGGACAGTTTTTTTGCCTGTGGTGTTTTTTTGTTTTGTGATTTTAGTTTCTTTAAAAGACCTCAATTTTGAAAATTGATTTTTAAGCTATTTTATACTATAATTTACATTTGAAATAATATTTGCAAGCATAGTTGCTTCAGGTATTTAAAGGTTGTACATGTTTGACATTTGACATACCGAAATGGCACACTAATGATTAAATTGTGATGTTTGTAAATATTTTTACTTAAGTTTGAATTTTGACTTTAAAGTACATTTTAAGGTTCTTCTGAAATAGAGCTTAAGTAAATTCTTATTTGGAGCTAATGGTATTTGTATTTCTAATACAAAGGTAGGATATTTTCAATCCCTTCATTGGTAGCACACTTTATAAATGATTTTGGCCAAGTTTAATTCTTAAATGATTTTTAAGAATGATTTTTGTTTCGATTTTGAAGTTATTTTATGCATCTAAAGAATTGTGTTTTGATATATTTTTTTTAATTCCCAAAACCCATACGGTGGTGTTTTATCAAGTTTCACACAAGTAAGTATTTTATTAGTTTTGTTAAGATCTTGAGATTCTGTTTTAGTAAGAATCATTTGTGAACAATTTTTTTATCTATAATTGCTAGTTTTGAACAACGTGATTTTAACTGATTATCCTACCAAGTTTTTCCCTTATGTTTTATTGTTTTAAAATTCTCCCTCCCAATATTTGCAAAACCAGTAGGATTCAAGACTGAGTTCGATATTCATAGAGTTTGAATGGTATTTTACTTTGCAACTGTTGCATGATACGTATACTGTACGACCTGTCTCGATGTCAATCTTGTTATATTATTTGTAATTAAAATGTTTAAGATTCTTAGTAAACTCTAAGCCTAAACATGGTGGTAATCATTTTTTTAGTTTATTGCCGATGAGATTTCAACTGAACATGTTAATTAGTTTGTTTAATTTCTTAATTTTTTTATTTTTAATTTTTCCTTTGGTTGCGGCCGTAGTTCTCCAGTGGCGACATTGACGGGAAAGAAGTAGAGACTGGAGAATTGTGATAGAATTGCAATCAACAAAGTTAGAACGGAGAAGATCAATCCTAGCGGCTGCAATGTATGCGTTACTGGAGGTGCAGGCTATATTGTCTCTTGGCTCGTCAAGAGGCTTTTAGACAAAGGAAACACTGTCCATGCAACTCTTAAGGAATTTGGGTATGGTATACTCACCCCCTTATATATCTCCCTTCATATATCATATACGTTTTGAATTGACCAAAAATTAATATTCTACAGCCGTTAATCTCTGATGATTTGACTAAGGTACGCCTTTTGAAGAGCTTTACTGGCTCGGGGTCAAGATTAGTGTTGTTCAAGGCCGACACCTACAAACCGGGAGAGTACGAGGATGCTAGTCGAGGCTGCGAAGTCATCTTCCATGTCGCCACTCCTTTCGGCTCTCAGGTTTTGCCTGCTTAATTACCATGATTATTATCATTTTGAAAAAAATTACTATAGTATGGTTAGAAATAATGATCAATATTTTGAAACTGTTAGACTTTAATGTTATTCAAATACACATGAATTTATATTCTACAAAAATGTAGGAAAGTAGTTTGTTTTTGTTTTCACATCATGTGACAGTATTTGTATTTGGTTTGACTTTTTTTTAATTACTAAATCTTGACAAGAGCACTGGTGAGGCTACAGTAGCCAGCGCGAAGAGCATAGCAATGCTGTGTGCAAGATCAGGAACCGTGAAGCGCCTTATCTACATCAAGTCTCTGTTTGCTTCGTCTCCGCTGAAAGACGACGGCAGTAGTTTCAAGGACTCCGTGGATGAAACTTGCTGGTCTCCTCTGCATCTTTCGATTCCTTACGGCAATGATTTTGTAAAGGTACTAATTTCATTGCTCAACTTTTGTATCTCGTATTTTTTTTTAATTGTGAATTTTATATATTTTTAATAAAAATTCTATAGCAGAATATAAAAAAAAATAAATTGAAAGGAGTATTTTTTTCACATTTGTATTAAATTCTGCCAATTTTTTATTTTTTTAGTTTGTTGTAATTTTTCAAAAGCGTAAAATTACACTAACATTTCTTGTGTTTTACCTAAATTACAAAGACAAATTTTAGACAAAAACTAATCACACTAACCCCTGAGTTAAAAAAAAACTTTCATATGAAATGACAATAATATTGCTTTAAATCTCAATCATCGATATAAAAACACCAAACCACAGTCATTGATTTAACTTTTACCTCCAAAAAGTTCAAAATTAGCCAAAAAAAAAAAAAAAGAAAAGGGAAATAAAAAAAAAACAAAAACAAATCAGGATCCATCACCCACCCCAACCATCTCCATGTTTAAGCCCAACTATCCTAACCTCCTGTCGGTGACCCCACCTCCAGGCCCAACCACCCTAACCCTACCAAACATCGACCTAACCCCCTGTGGCACCCCCCACCTCGTCGCAATCGAGCCCCCCTCTCTCTTGCACCCATACCACCCACTCCCCGATGAGACCCCCACCCATGGACCACCTGAGCCCCAACCCCCCCACCCCATCAACCCCTCTCCCTTCATGCCCCTTTCCAGTCTCGCCCAGCCCACCCCCAACCCGCGACCCTGACGAGTACCTTCTGTCATGCCCCGGGGTACAGGAGGTAACGTGGCGGATTATTGAAATTAATAAAAGGAGAATTTAGTTAAAATCAAGAATTTATGGGTTAAATTAAATATAAAAATGTAAAAGTTTCAAAACAACATTGTATAAAAGAGTTCATAAACATTAGGCAGGTGAAATCATTAAGCGAATAATAAAATAATAAAGAACTGCAAATATGGGTCCCACTGACCCACAACTTGTGCACACATATGATACTGACAATATAATAATACAACCACAGTCCAAGCATAAATAAGGTTAAAAACATTTCATGCCTTGTTCAGTTAATACAAATAACCAACTAATCCTCCTACTGCTCCTGAGTTCGGTCCGTTGGATCCTCTCTGAACCTAAATGGGAAACCACCTAGGGGGAAATTTAAGAACAAAGAAAATGTGAGCGAAAGGCTCAGTAGGACTATGTTTTAATAAATCATTTAATTTAAAGGAAAATCTCATTATTCAGGAAATTATATAAAAGAAACACTGAATAAATAAATAAATTTAAATAAAACCGTTCTTACCCGAAACAGTTTATTAGGTCGACCAAAAACATCATTTTCTTTTTCCTAGGCAAACCATAAGGATATCACCACCGTAGTGGCCCAGCTAGGTTTCGGGACCTGCTCCCAAGGTTGACGCTATGCGACCCGATCTCTGATATGGCATCATGCTAATGTATTTATTTTCATCATCATTCAAAACCCATTTACCGAGTATTGTCATTTACATTTATTATGAAGTTCATTTCAGTTCACGGTATATTAAAATATAACCGATAAATTCATTTTCAAACAACCGTTGAAAACATTTTTATAAAAATCCTTTTTCAAGGCCAAATCATTTTTGAACTAGGCTACCAAAGAATGGGGTAGAAGTATTATCTCGATACTCGTGCCGGTGCCCCACATCGAAATCTTGGTCCGCTATACGTTAGCTTCGCGGAACCACAAACGATCCTAGATACACATTAAGTCGATCAATATCTAGTTCGAGACATTCTATGTTACTAAACCATTTCATGATGTCCTAGTGTGTCATTTGTATCTTTAAAATCATTTTACAATGTTGGAATTTAAATCGGGGTTCAAAACAGTGAAAACGAATGAAAAATCACAAAATTTTCCATTCTCTGCCGGCCTGCCGGACTCCCTGCTTCGGCCGACCAAACTGTGCAGTTTGGCCTGTCGAAAATCAGATCCGGTTGGCCGGACATTTCCCAGGTTTGGCCTACCAAACGGTACAGTCCGGCTTGCCGATCCTTTGAATCTGGCCTGCCAAACTGGAAAAACCAAAAATTCCAGCTACGGGTTTTCGATCTCTCAAAATCTAAATCTTGATTTTAACCTGTTTTTCTCAAGTCTCAGGCATGAAAAGTATTCACAGATGATAGAAAAATATACTAAAACACTTTTGAACTCATTTAAACAAGATTTAAACACAAAAATCTAAAAATAGGAGAAAATGAGGAAAAATGAAAAATCTTGAATAAAATCTGTTTTTCTTCAATCTAAGCTTGGATTCTAGTTGTTCTAAGTTCATTTAACTCAAATCAAAGGTTTTCTAAGCTCAAACGAACTTAAATTCAAAAATGCACAAAATTGAAAATTTTGGAAAAAGTTTAGAAATTTTAAAACTAACCTCGAATCGAAGCTTTAAATCCACGTTTTTGGTTGCCAAATCTCGTCCCTGAGCTTCCTATTCGCTAACCCGTAGCTTAGACCCGAATTTGTCTTCAAAAATTTGAGAAGAAATTGAGAGAGAGAGGAGAGACCGAGAGAGAACGATGGAGAAAGAGAGTCACGGTGGGAGGGAGAGAGAGAGATCAGAGAGAGTGAGAGAGATAATAAATAGAGAGAAACAGTGGGCGATTTTACTGTGCGAAAACCGAATGCCACCCACGGTTTTGTAAAACGGAATATTTTTAATATTTTATAAATTGTTGTGCTTTAAAACTCAAAACATCATTTTAAAACAATAAGATATCATTTGAATTTATCAAATTAACAAAACAACCTAAAATTCAAAATTCAACCAAATAATCAAATTAATGTTGAAACATTAATTATGGCACAGTAATTCATCATTTATATTACAATAACATTAAATAAATTTCGGGGCGTTACACCCATCCTAAACCACCACAATGCCCCTGCCACCAACTCGTCACAGCCAGCCACTCCATCGCCCTCCCCACTTCCTAGCATCCCTCACCCTCGTCGACACCCCCAACCCGTGCCCCCAAGTTTGAGAGAGATAAAAGAAAGTTTGAGAGAAAACTTTTTTTTTAACAATGTTCTTTTTGTTTTATTTTAATATTTAAATTTATCTTTTTTTTTTGGAAAACAAATATAACTTTTTTTTTAACTTTGTTATAAATTTTAAAATTTTTATGAAAAAATATACTATTTTTTAAAGAATTATGGTTTTGTTGAAATTTGATAATTTTGGTTTTATTGGAATTTATTTGTTTTAGTTGTGTTGAGATTGAAGTGTGACTTTGATTAGAATTGAAAATGTGGATTGAGATATCATATGTTTAAAGAACTAATTGTAGACTTTTTTTAGACTATATAATTTAATCTTTGTATTTTATTTTATTTTGGACATAATTGTTGTCTATGGAGAAAGAGGAAAAGAAAATAAAAACAATATTTTATCTTCTAGTAAAACAAAATTTATGTTTATAGGTGTGTATAAATTATTTGAACTTATTTTTAATATCAAAGAAGGATAAAATCGTCATTTTTAGTCGCATAAAGAACTAAAAATGCTTTTTAATGAATGGAGAAGCATTTTTGATATCTAAAATAAAATTAACGGCTAACTCATGGTCAACTAACAAAGAAGTCTCTGTAAAATAAAATTAACTATCGATTCATAGTCAACTAACAGAGAGGCTTTTTTGTAATATTTTTTTTTAAACAGTCAAAAGATGTTAATATAATTAATTTTAATCTATAAAGTGTATTTATAATTTAAGTAAAATATAAAAAATGTCATTATAACTTACCCTTTTTAAAAACATGCAATATAGTAGCTACTACTGTTATCAAACTCGAAAAGACCTCTTTGCAAAAATAAATAAATAAACAAATAAAGTGAAAAGACTTTGATAGACAATTGTTTTAAAGACAAAGAAAAGATGCCCACGTGTCGTGTATTATTGTGCCATGTACTCAGATTTCACATGCAATAGGCCTATCAAGATTCAAAGAGACAAGCAGAGAAGGAAATATTGAGATTTGGGAAAGAAAATGGAGGTGAATTGGAGGTTATAAAGCTTACATGTGGTCTTGTTGGAGGGGATACACTTCTATCCTATACACCTGCTTCTGTGGCAGTAACAATTTCTCAGCTCACAAACAAACGCAGCACATCACAATTCATTGAAGTATTTGGAGGAAGTAATGGGGAAAGTGCCATTAATTCACATTGATGATGTCTGCGAAGCCCATGTTTTCTGCATGGAGAATTCCTCCGTCCAAGGTAGAATCTTGTGTGCAAGCACGTTGGTCCCATCTGCAGAAATTGCTTGTTACTTTCAACAGCACTATCCTCAGTTCCACATGAAGCAAGAGTAAGCAATAACTGATATATAATCTCTTCTTCTTTTATTTTATTTCTTTTTATTTGATTTGTGACATTCAATTTTGAAACCAAAATCTACCTCTATTCTAAGTTTCTAATAGGAAATATAACAGGCAAAACTTATGATAGGATACGTATTGTGAACATATTGATAAGTTGTGTTAACGTGAACGGTCGTAGATCAGACCGTAAAAAGTTAATCCAAACACTTGAAATAATAGGAATGTTAAAATGTTTTTTTTTTTTTTTTGGTAAATCCTAACTTGTGTTTTTAAGCCTTCAATTTTTCATCAATCCTATTAGATATGCATATTTTTTTCTGAGTAATATGCCGTGACGTTGACAAATGCACAGTACTTCTATAATTTGTGTTCTCTCATTTTTCTAAGTACTTGGATGGGCCGAAGAGACGGATAAATTGGGCTTCCTCAAAGATGAATAAGGAGGGATTTGTGAACAAATATGACATGAAGACGATACTGGATGATAGCGTCAGTTGTGCCACAAGGATGGCTGATCTTCAAATATGCCCAGCTGAGATGCACTACCTATAGTATCTAATCCAACGGTGAAAAAGAGTGACGGGTGAACTTTGAAGCCTATGGTCGTGTGCACAGTAGTCTTTGTGCAACTCTGAAGCCCTTCACCATTGGATGCAGATCCATTGGTTTAAAATTGGACCTTATAGGTAGTACCCCTCATCTGGGCACTAATAAAAAACAGCCAGAATACTAGGGTCATTGCATTAATATTGTCAGTATGTTACGTTTCTAGACGTTTGGCATTTCAGTTGTTCCCAAAAAAAAAAAAATGTTCGACTATGAAAACAATAATAAATCTGTTTCCCTCCTTCACCCTTTTTTATGCTTGAACCCTACTACTATTTTTTGATACCATGTTTTTTTTTTTTATCGTTTTTTTTGATACCATGTTGATTGTCAGCTTTGTAAAATATTAGAGTCCAAATTTGTTGTCTTTCTTTTGTGGTCTCTCAACTTAAATTGTGACACTTAATTAAAATTTGGCACATCAGAAGATAGTAATAAAGTAATAGAAGTAATTCTAATAGAGTAGATAAAAATTGATCATAATTTATTGGTTTATATATACCATCCTTACTGATTATGAAATTATTTTAATTAATTAATTACTTTTGTACATGCAAAATCATGAAGAATTGTTTAATCATATCAACTTAGTTTTGTCATACTTGAGAATTGGTGGAGATTTTTTACGCGAGAAGAAGAAATGTTATTCTTTTCCTTACAAAGTCTACAGGACCACCCCCAAAAAAAAAAAAAAAAAAGATTCACATCTGGATTTAATTTTACCAAGGAGAGGAACACTAGCCACTATATAACCTGTCAATTCCTAGAGGGTTTTTTTTTTTTTTTTTCTTTGGTCACAAATTTGGTATGAACACTCTTTCATTATTTTTCTCATATCTTAGCCTAAAAACCTGCATTTATTTTATGGACACTGACTGATAACAAGTGAAAAACTCAGGACTATCAAAAGGAAAATTCAATTTCAATATCCACCTTATCAAGTGTGAGATATTCCAAATCCTCAATTGGTGAGTTGGTGACTGAATTTGGGGTTGAAAGTATCTCAGCTGTGAGATCAGACTCTGAGGTATTAATGTTGGCTAGTCCAAAGCTGCTCATGTTGTGCCACGGCAAAACCGACAAGCTGTTCGATTCTGATCCCACCGGAGATATAAACGGCGGAGAAAAGCTACCCGTAAAGCCATTCTCGACCATGTCGGAGAAGAAATCACCCCCAACATTCTCGGATTCTATTGGCGTGGAAGGGAAGGAAAATGGATGAAATATGTGATGATCATGGTGCTCATTTGTGTCCAAGTCCTCTGTTTTGACTTCAAGACCCGTTGGTATTTGTGATTTCTTTGGCCTTTTCTCTTCTCCTCCTTCTTCTTGATTATGTCTTGGAAAGTGGTTTTCTTCTTCTTCTTTTAAGTCTTGTTTGAATATTAGTGGAATCGATGTCTTGGCTAGTTGAGAGGCTCGGCTACAAGTGTGGCGACCTCTATAAGTGACCTCAAAGAGTGAAGGATCTTCGTCTGACCTTTGGACTTGCTTTGTGGCCAGACAGCCTTGTGCATTTCGATGTGTGCATCTGTAGTAGCCTCTGCAATACAAATAATCTTTGTGTGTTAGGCATGTAAAATACAAGATTATTGGAGTGTTCTGTGACTCCAACCACATAGTTTCAACGACAAACAGTTAAGTGTAAAAAACAAGAATATTAGTGTTCGGAGTTGTGATTCCATCTACACAATTCCAACTGTAAACAGTGTAAAATCTTCACATGTTACAGTCTAAAACAAAAGTTTATTACAGTGTAAAGCTTTCACGTATTACAATATGTGATGCCAACCATACAGTTTTGGCTTTTTTTCAGACACAATATATATTTGCGAAAACACATATAACATTGTTTCGATATTACTAAGAAGAATTATATTTTCATGCCCTACAAGTAGATTAGGTTTTTAAGTGTTAATTATGTGTAAAAAAAATACTTGTTTTATATATTTTTTTTTTATTTTGGTGTGATTTTAACTAAAATTGCAACAGTACAGAAGCTCCGCTAATTTTGAACAATTTATAGTGTTATACTATTAAGTGATAATGTAAATGGATATCATCGTATATTTTGGAGCCATCAAATAATAATAATCATAATAAAACTAAATACACTCATGTAACGAAAAAAATTAATCTGCAGTTGATTCATATCTAGATAAAAAGGCATTTATTGTTCTTTATTTTTTTTCATAATTTTAGTCCTTTTTCCTACCCTTGTGGGTCCTACAAAAGACGTTTATTGTCACTATCTAAGAGAGTGAACTATAAACTATCGGTTTGATATTGTTTTGAAAATTTTTAAAAATATTTTTATATATTTTTTTAAGTAAAAATTTTAAAAATATTTTCAGCACAATCCTTTAAAAATTCTCATTTTCTAAAACAAAATCATTCTCACTTCTTTTAAAAATAATACAAAACGAAACATTGTTTCTTGGTTTTTGCCATGTGCCAATGCAAGGATTAATCAAACTAATAATAGGAGAGAGCCAGCGGGCTGCATATATAACCTGAAATGAATTACTTTCTAGGACCCAAATTGGAAACTTCGAAGAGGATAAACATATAGGACGTAAGACTTTTCTGTTCTATTCTTTCTTAAAACTTGACGCCATTTCTGACGAAGAATTGTCAACATTTTTTTTTCATTTTTTTTTTTTGGCTTGAAGGCCAATACAATAATCGGTTCAACAAATAGAGCGCACACAAACTAGAGTAATAAAATAATTAAAAAATAAGATTGATACAAACAACTATATTAAACCTGTAAAGTTATAATTAGTTACTCATAAAATTACATACTCGAATTTAATATCTAGCCTAAAAATTAAAGTAGGCCCATAGTTTTGTTTTGCTAGTAGTCTACGTACATGCTCTTTTGGATAAGCTCAAGCACTACTTTAAAGCATTTGTCTTCATAAGTAACGACTGCAAAAACCTTTTTTTTTTTTTTTGGAAAAAGAGAGAGAGAGAGAAAGAGAGAGACAGCCCTCTTACTATCCCATTTGATATTTTGGTGTGCTTTTTTTTCTTTTTGTTGAATCTTAGTACGCTGTTTTTGGTGGGAAATGGATGATTAGACGAGACTAAGTGGTCCTTAGTTAAACGAGCTTGACAAAAGATGGATCATGTGCGTCTACTTTAGGGCAAAGCGAAGGAGACTTTTGTGTGTGAAAATTCATGGGAAAAAGAAAAACAAAGAAAAAGAAAAGCCAAAAAATTTCTCATCTGCTCTCTCACCTTGGATAATTAGCTCCAAGTATGTCTTTCTGCCCATATTTTCTCCAGCTATAACCATCTTCAAGAGGCCCTTCTGGTCCTGTCCCCATACAAACCTTCACCTGCTCAGTCCATCTTGGTAATACTTTCCTACAAATTTAACCCAGATCAGAATTTTATTTAAAAAAAAAAAACCCAATTCGGATCATGAACTTATTATAACTAGTTTAAGAGGCAAAAAAGATTCACCTTTTCTTGAAGACATCTCTGTGCTTAGAATCAGCTTGGTCAAAGATCACACTTCTTAGGCTAGTGTTGTCCAAGGAATGTGGGGATTCCAAAGACTTGGATTTATCTTTTTCAGTAGTCTTGAGCATTGAAAGTGCTTTTTCATAGGAAGATAGTATCCTCCCAACCAAGAAATCCCTTGTTTCTTGGGATGAGGATGGTTGAAGAATATGGTTCATTAGCTGCTTTGCTAGCTCCTTCCCTTGGTTTAGCTCATTGATTAGAGTATTTTGCTCCAGATCCATGGTTCTCTTCGTTCACAATTGAAATGCTAAATGAAGTAATTTTGGAAAGAAATTGGACTAGTGGGAAGAAAATTGGAAGAAATTAAAGCAATAGAAGCCACAAACTTGGAAAAGTTTGAGACCCAATTGGGCATCAAGTACTTGGAATGTGTAGACTATATATTCTAATGTGTTGCTAAAATTAATGAAGGAAGATGAAACAGAGAGTGGATTATAAGCTGAGACTATGGGCCAAAAACAAGTAAAATAAATGTATGGATATATACATATATATGATGGATAAATTTGTGATGGGCTAGAGAGCCAAGTAAAGTTGGAGGATTGAGATTGATGAAGTGTGCTAATGAAGAGGATGAAGGGTAGTATGACTAATGTATGCCAAGAAAAGGAGAGCTTTTCTTAGTGAAGAAGGTGAGAGGAAGTGGGGGAGATATAAGGTGAGAAAAGAGAAGGAAATAGAGAAATTTTGACTGAAGAAAAACGAGTTCTCTCTCTCTCTCCAGAATCTCTTTCTTTTTATTCTCTCAAGCGGACGTGTCAATAGTAATGAATACGTGCACCAATGGGGTTATTAGATAAACAAAAAAAAAATACAAAAGAGAGAGAGGGGGGAGAGAGAGAGAGAGAGAGAGAGAGAGAGTGAGACAGGTCGAATTGCTGACCCCTTCAAACCGCAATAATAATAGTACGTACATAAAAAATCACACATATGTGAAATCACAAGATCTATTTCTATATCTATCTCTCGCTAATACTGAGTAAAAACGCGGAAGAAGATTGGAAGTTTCTTTGGTCCACACTCTCATCGCTTCTCTAACCGCATACCCAGTAATACTTTTTGCTGCTGAATATCACAAAAAAAAAACAAATTCAAATATATATATATATATATATATATATATATATTTTTTTTTTTTTTAAAAGAAGCAAGTTATGGAGGTTGCTGTCGTCATGTGCAAACCCTTTGCTCACGTTTGATATTGATAGCTAACTTGGTGTTGAAATGATAATACATGCACACACAAACATAATTCAACTTGTACACATATATGGTTAATTATTATTATATGTTTGGAATCTTAACTTGGCAATTAAATATTGCAAACTCCTTTGTTTATTCGTGCAATGATGCTTTAAACTCCACTTTCTGCTGGCACACTCTCGTTAATTAAGTGATCAATTAGTTAGTCCTTTCAAAATGAATAATTTAGAAAACGCTAAACGCCAATTAGCCTGATCAGGAATATAAACTCGCTGTTAGTGGTGACTTTCTTTGGGATTAAACTATTTATTAGTCAGATAAGTATATATTTGGAAAGAATTAATATCCCGTTAAAGGGTTATAATTAACGACGAAAGTCTTGTTTAATTTGAACAGTGGCTGGATTTAGTTTTTTTTTTTTTTTTTCAATCAAAATTCACTTGAACAAAATACCAATGCTGGTTAACTTAAGTATGGATATATACATATTAAAAAAACAAAAAAACAAAAGGAATTATTTATTAATTGCTCAGTTAGAATGGCAAATAAATAAATTGTATGTAGATAATTGGTCAATTAATTATCTCAATCGAGGCAATGGGTAGAAGAAAAAAAAACACATGAACAGTCATCATCTGTTTCTGCCATGGAGACTCTCAGATTAGTTCCGCAACTCTTTTTTTTCCTCAAGTGTGTTTTTTTTTTTTTAATTCTAGGTTAAAAGTGGTGAACCTTGTCGGGGATAAAATCTATTGTCAATTTGTATTAGGGGCAATGGCCTAATCTCGACACATGTTAGGTTGAAATTAAAGGTCGAATCATACTTCACCAGAATTAAGCCTCTCCACCACTGTGTGTGTATACACACACACAATATGTGTTCTACACGTTTGCTAGCTATTTCTTAAAGGAAAGTACATACTTAAAGTTGTTTTGAAATCTATACATAGGACATTCAGAAAAATAGACCACGTTATTCTCAATCAAAATGACCAGTCCAATAATTTTGTTATAAAGATAATAATATTTCTTGGGTAATAGAAAGGCAAAAGTCTCGCATAGAAAAGAGAGAATGTCACACTCTGAGGTACGGAGATGACGTAGCGGGTTAATTAAGCTAATTAATGAGAATTTAGTAAAAACATGAGTTTAAACATTTAGATTAATTAAGAAAATGTGGATAATTTGAATGCCCTTTTTAAAACGAGCATTTATAATAATTAAACAAATAAGAATGTTAAAGTAAATAATAAGAAAGTGCAAGGAAATATAAGAAATGAAAATAGGTCCCATTGACTCACGTCTTGTGCACACACATAATACTGACAATATTATCTTACAACCATAGTCCAGGTAAAAAGAAAGTTAAAATGTTACATGCCTTGATTCTTATAACTTAAATAACCTACTAGGTTCTTCTACTGCTCCTGAGTCCTGTCTGTGGAATCCTCACTTGACCTAAGCTGAAATCCACCTAAAGGGAAGGGGGGAGTTTGAAAATAAATAAAATGTGAGCGAAAGGCTCAATAGGACTATATTTTAAGAAACATTGAATTTTAGAAAGAAATTTCATTATTCAAGAAATTACTTAAGACAAGACTTGATTAAAGAAAATCAAACAAAATCAGACTTACCCAAAATAGTTTATTGGTTGACCAGAAAGAGCACCATTTTTCTTTTTCCTAGGCAAACCATATATATATCACCACCGTAGTGGCCTAGCTGGGTTTCGAGACCTAATCCGAAGTTCGCACTCTAAACGACCCGATCTCTGTTATGGCATCATGCCCTTATATTCCTTTCTATCAGTTATTTAAAGCCCATTTACTAGGAATTTACATTTATATTCATTATGGGGTTCATTGTAAAATTCACCTCAATCCACGATTTACAAAAATAACCGATAAAATATCCTTTTTCAATCAACCATTGAAAACATTTTGATAAAAACCCTTTTTTATTAAGGCTAAATCATTTGAAACTGGGTTACCAAAGAAAAAGAGGTAGAAGTCCTACCTCAATACTCGTGCCAGTGCCCCTCACCATAATCTCAGTCCGCTATACGTTAGTTCCGCGAAACCCCGAACAAACTTAAATAAAACTAGGTCTATCAGTATTTAGCTTAAGATATCCTACGTTGCTAAACTAGTTCATGGTGTCCTAGTATGCCATCTGTATTCATAAAGTCATTTTATAAAGTTAGAATTTCAATCGGGATTCAAAACAATAAAAACAGATGAAAAATCACAAAATCTCACTATGCTCGATCGGTCTATCGGTTACCCTAGTTCGGCCTACCGAACTGTGCAGTTCGACCTACTAGACAACCGGTCCAATCGTCTGAACTTTTTTCAAGTTTGGCTTGCCAGACATATAAATTTGGCATGTCGAACTGAAAAATTTTAGAATTTTTCAGCCATAGGTTCTCGACCTCCCAAGCCCAAATCTCCATTTCAACCTGTTTTTCTCAATTCTCAGGCATGGAAAGCAAGCACAAATGATAGAAAAACATAATATGATACTTTTAAACTCATTTAAACAAGATTTGCATACAAAATCTAAGAAAATCCAAAAATAGAGAAAAATAGATAAAAATGAAAAATCTTGATTCGAATTTGTTTTTCTTAAAACAAAGCTTAGATTCTAGTTGTTCTAAGTTTCCCTAACTTAGATCAAAAGTTTTTTAAGTTCAAATAAGCTTGAATTTCAAAATGCAAGAAAAATTGAAAATTTGAAAAAGTTTTGAAAATTTAAAAACTAACCTTGAATCGAAGTTTTAAATCACGTTTTTGGTTAATCAATCACGCTTCTGAGCCTCAAATCCACCCAACCGATGCTTGGGGCTTGATTTGGTTTCAAAAATTTGTTGAGAGATTGAAAGAGAAAGAGAGACACGGAGAGACAGAGAGAGACAAGTGAGAGGGACAGTGAGAGAGAAAGAAGAGCGAGAGTGAGGGAGAGAAAATGAGAGAGGAGATATTAAATAGAGGGAAAACGGACAATTTTACTATGCAAAAATCGTGTGTCGCCCACGTTTTTGTAAAACGGGATATATTTGACTTTTGACAAATGGTTTTGTTCCGAATATTTAAAATGGCAATTAAAACAATTAGAAATAACCAAGAATCATTAAAATAACAAAAACAACTTAAAATTTAAAATTTCACCAAATGATCAAATTAAGTTTAAAATATTCACTATGACACACTAATCCACCATTTTATATTCTAATATTACTTAATTAATTTTGGGTTGCGGTAGGAGATTTTGTTCTCTTGAAAGTATCGCCTTGTAAAGGCATTATGCGGTTCGGAGTAAGTGTTAAGCTTGCACCAAGATATGTTGGACCGTTCGAGATCACTCAGCGGGTCAGTGTGGTGGCTTATCGGCTCAAACTTCCCCCTAAACTTTCTCATGTCCATGATGTGTTCTACGTGTCGATGCTTAGGAAGTGCCCGCTGAGCAGAGTAAGGTAGTTCCATTTCATGATGTGCAGGTTCGGGAAGACATGAAGTACGAGAAAGTGTCGATTCAAATTATCGACCGAAAAGTGATCAGCTTGTGTCATCATGATATACCGTTAGTAAAGGTCGTGTGGCAACATCACGGGATTGATGACGCCACTTGGGAATTAGAGTCGAGCATGCGGGAGTTGTATCTACATCTATTTTGTTTCTAAACTAATATGTAAATTTCAAGGGTGAAATTTTCTTTTAGGGATGGAGAGTTATAACACCCCGAAATTTATTAAGTGATAATAGGATGCAAAATGGTGGATTAGTATGTCATAATGAATATTTTAAACTTAATTTGATCATTTAATGAAATTTTAAATTTAAAGTTTTTTTATTATTTTAATGATTCTTAGCTATTTTTAATTGTTTTAATTGTCATTTTAAATATTTGGAACAAAACCATTTGTCAGAAGTCAAACATATCCCGTTTTACAAAAACGTGGACGACACATTGTTTTTGTATAGTAAAACCGTCCGTTCTCCCTCTATTTAATCTCTCCTCTCTTATTTTCTCTCCTTCACTCTCGCTCATTCTCTCTCTCTCACTCTCCTTCTCGCTTGTCTCTCCCTCTCTCCGTGTCTCTCTTTCTCTCTCAATCTTTCTCCAAATTTTTGGAACCAAATCAAGGCCCAAGAGTCGGTTGGGTGGATTTGAGGCTCGGAAGCGTGATTGATCAACCAAAAATGCGATTTAAAGCTTTGATTCAAGGTTAGTTTTTAAATTTTCAAAACTTTTTCAAATTTTTAATTTTTCTTGCATTTTGAAATTCAAGCTTATTTGAACTTAGAAAACCTTTAATCTAAGTTAGGGAAACTTAGAACAACTAGAGTCTAAGCTTTGTTTAAAAAAAAACGAATTCGAATCAAGATTTTTTATTTTTCTCCATTTTTCTCCATTTTTGGATTTTCTTAAATTTTGTGTGCAAATCTTGTTTACATGAGTTTAAAAGTATCCTATTATGTTTTTCTATCATTTATGCTTGTTTTCCATGACTGAGAACTGAAAAAAAAACAGGTTGAAATGGAGATTTAGGCTCGGGAGGTCGAGAAGCCGTGGCTAAAAAATTCTATAATTTTCCAATTTGACAGGCCGAATTCATACGTCCGGCAAGTCGAACCTAGAAAAAGTTCGGTCAACCGGATCGGTTCTCTAGCAGGCCGAACTACACAGTTCGGCCGGCCGAACCAGGGTAACCGGTAGCCCGACCAAGCATAATGAGATTTTGTGATTTTTCATCCGTTTTTATTGTTTTAAACCCCAAATAAAATTCCAACTTTATAAAATGACTTTATGAATACAGATGGCACACTAGGACACCATGAACTAGTTTAGCAATGTAGGATATCTTGAACTAAATACCGATAGACCTAGTTTTGTTTAAGGTTGTTGGATCCATGGAGCTAACGTATAGCGGACCGGGATTACGGTGAGAGACACCGGCACGAGTATTGAGGTAGGACTTCTACCCCTTTTTCTTTGGTAACCCAGTTTCAAATGATTTAGCCTTAATAAAAAAGGGTTTTTATCAAAATGTTTTCAATGGTTGATTAAAAAAGGATATTTTATCAGTTATTTTTGTAAACCGTGGATTGAGGTAAATTTCACAATAAACCCCATAATGAATATAAATGTAAATACCTAGTAAATGGGCTTTAAATAACTGATAGAAAGGAATATAAGGGCATGATGCCATAATAGAGATCGGGTCGTGTGGAGTGCGACCTTAGGGCCAGGTCCCGAAACCCAACTGGGCCACTACGGTGGTGATATATATGTGGTTTGCCCAGGAAAAAGAAAATGGTGCTCTTTTTAGTCGACCAATAAACTGTTTTGGGTAAGACTGTTTTGTTTGATATTATTAATCAAATCTTGTCTTAAGTAATTTCCTGAATAATAAAATTTCTTTCTAAAATTCAGTGTTTCGTAAAATATAGTCCTACTGAACCTTTCACTCACATTTTATTTGTTTTCAAACTTTCCTTCCTTTCTAAGTGGATTTCAGCTTAGGTCTAGAGAGGATTCTACAGACAAAACTCAGGAGCAATAGAAGAACCTAGTAGGTTAGTTAAGTTATAAGAATCAAGGTATGTAACATTTTAACTTTCTCTTTACTTGGACAATGGTTGTAATATTATATTATGAGTACTATGTGTGTACACAAGACGTGGGTTAGTGGGACCCATTCTCCTTTCTTTTATCCCTTTGCACTTTCTTATTATTTACTTTGACATTCTTATTTGTTTAATTATTATAAATGCTCGTTTTAAAAAGGGCTTTCAAATTATCCACATTTTCTTAATTAATCTAAATGTTTAAACTCATGTTTTTACTAAGTTCTCATTAATTAGCTTAATTAACCTGCCACGTCACCTCCCGTACCCCAAGGTATGACAGAGAAGCAAGCCACTGGCTTAAAAAAAATACATTTTCATTGAAACATATAAGAGTTTTACATTTTAGCATCTTAGCTACAACTAATTTGTCAAGCTAAGCCCATGTATTTTTTTTTTTAAGCCAGTGGCTTGCTTCTCTGTCACACCCCGGGGTACAGGGGTGTGACAGAGAAGCAAGCCACTGGCTTAAAAAAACATACATGGGCTTAGCTTGACAAATTAGTTGCAGCTAAGATGCTAAAATATAAAGCTTTTATATATTTCAGTGAAAAGTAAAAATTTGTTATAGTATAAAATTCTTATATGCTACAGTATTTAAGTTCTAACTTAATTTTTAAACACTCTTATGATAGTTATATTATAGTGATAACAGTTTTAATTTAACATATAGATCTATCTAACAGGTGTGATCCAATATTTTGTAGCAAGGGCAAATAAAACCTTTTAAGTAAATTAATTTTTACGCCTTAAACCCAGTACTTTTTTTTCCATTTTCTTTGCTTCCAAACAGTATTCTCCACCCACTTTCTTCTAAAAAATAGTGCCCGTTTAAATGCGTACATTGAATTTACTTTACTGGTTTATTTTTTCACTAGAAAAACATAATGGTTGAGGGAGGGAATATTGAAGCTAATTATATATATGTATATATGTGAGTGTATATATATATATGGACAAGTATTGCAGAGCACTAAGATGTGAACCCGCAGTTATTTAATATATGATTAATTTTGCTTAGAACCCACTAATGTCGTTTAGTTTTGCATGTGAGACATATAATCAATCACATGCCAAATATTACTCGGTGGCGGATTGCAACTTTCAACTTACATCAAAAACTACGAACGTTAAGATGCCTAATTAAGGAAACTTATATATAACGGTTTAAGCACAAGTTGCACAATGTTGCAGTAATTTAGATATGCATATATATATATATATATATATATATATATATATGTACAGTGTATAAATATCAGATACATATAGTAAATATTATTTACACAAATCTGATCAGTTTTAAAGAAACAACATATATATATTCGGAAATCAATATATATCGGTTTAAGCACAAGTTGCACAATGTTGCAGTAATTTAGATATGCATATATATATATATGTACAGTGTATAAATATCAGATACATATAGTAAATATTATTTACACAAATCTGATCAGTTTTAAAGAAACAACATATATATATATATATATATATATATATATATATATATTCGGAAATCAATATTTAACATTAATTCCAACGGAATCACGAGGCATATTTGGTAATGCATTGCACGTAGACTCTGTGCTAGCTCATGGTCCATCTTTTTAGTGGTGTTGATTAGTGTGTATATATATATCATTCACTGACTTATTATGATATTATAATGTATGTTATATACTGTATATTATGAAGATAAGCTTCTTTTTATATTTATTCAGCTCACATGATTTATACGTAGTATGGCTAGATTTCGTATAATTAACATAATGTCCAATTTAAAAAGGTTGAGTCCACTTGCAATTGCAGATTAGTTAGTTAAACCACAATAAATTATTAGCTCGTGTGTGTACGATATGATTTATTTAGCGAATTTTTTTATCACTTTTTTTTGTCGATAATTGTATAGCTTTTTTTTTTTTTTTTTTTTTTAATTACAGACTGTGAGTATCGTGTAACGTCGCTTTCATTCAGGGGTGAGGTTCTCTGCCATGCTAGGAATATTCTTCTTTTATTTTAATAAACTTTTCCTACTTTTGCGGAAGTTATCAAAGAATGATGCGAAAGAGAAAGTCTAAAAGACCTTAATTTTATCCTTAAGAGCACTATGACTGAAATCTTACAAACGAAAAGCCAATTCTTTAGAAGTAAATTTCCTTTCTTTTTCGGTTCATGCATTATGCTTTGAAATTTGAACCTCTTTTACGGAAATTATACGTAGAGAAAATAATAACTTTTTTAGTAGAACGTAGAGAAAATAATCTCTGTAATTCGTTAATAAATTTCTTTCCTCCCTTCTCTCTTCTTTTTTTGGTTTTTTTAATTTATATAGGGCAGGGAGTTTGGAACTTATTAAGGTGAACATGAGCTTAATTGACCTTAATAATATTGGAATTGACTGGTGAGTATTAAGTAATTTCATTACACTAATCCTACAATTAGTATTAAACTTTTTGATGATTTTGGCACAGGAACAATTCATACTACTTTACAGTCAAAGTTAAATTTTGGGGCATTGATTTTTTTAATGAAGATAGGGGCATTAATTAATGCAAATGAAAACGAGAGAGAGAGAGAGAGAGAGAGAGAGAGAGAGAGAGTAATGCAAATGAAAACGAGAGAGAGATAGAGAGAGTGAGAGGGAGAAAGAGAGACAGAGAGAGAGGGGGTTGGTTGTTAATTAGAACAAATTAATGTTGCATATATGATATTTGTCAAAATTTGAGTGAAACTGAGACCATTCACCATTTGTATCCAAGGAGCAAAATTTCAAATCAAACCAATAAATGGGCAAAAATGACAAAAAAGCCTTATGATCAACCAAGTTTTCTCCTCTTTCCAAAATTGCTTGGGCTTCATCGACATATCAAGACGCAGACACTAGTGTTTAATTTCCAAGAAGCTACACAGTAGTTGATCAGAAAGTCATGGCCCATGAGAGTGAAATGAAGCTCGATTCCATGAATCTGTGCATAATGTGAATAGGAATAGTTTGAAATTAAAATCCTTGTATCTTCTAGATACAAACCGTGTCCGTGTGGGGGCTCTTTCCTTTGTAGTTTCTTTGCCCTCAGATTGGAATTCAGATTGATTATTCTTTCTTTGAACTCATTTAAGTCAAAGGTGAAGAAAAAAAAATGATCAAATAATTTGAGGCTTGCATAATGATGATGATAGGTGAGAAACAGAGATGATATTGGCCATGCTAGTGTGAATGGAAAATGTTTTTCCAATCTTATTTTCTTCTTCTTTTTTTTTTAAAAAAAAAAATATCACACTCAAGAGTTTATGGGAGGTTTAAATAGATTCGAATCATCTGTTTAATTTTAATGTCTCAAATGGTATGTAATTAATTGTATTATGATACATTATTTAAAAAATTAAAAATAATATCTGATTAGATTTTACATGCGTTTTATTTTATGATTTGTTGTAATACAATTTGTTGGATATTTTTTAAGGCATTAAAAATTGAAGAAAATTTAAATTTGGTTTAAATTTTCTTATAATTGATTCCTTTAGGCCCTTTGTACAAGACGCTTGACCAGGTACTATAACACTTTGGCATAAAGCGTAGAAAAAGAATATCTTCCTAAAATCATGCCTATCCAAATTCGCCACCGAGGACCCAGTCATGACATCAAATAAAATCTGCCTAAATCAAAAGGTTCAAGTGCTTTTTTGCCTTCACCACTGGCTAAATTGTGCTTTTATGAGGGTATCCTTAGAGAACGCCAATAGCCAAAGTCCAAAAATAGGGACAAACCCATAAATAGGGGAAAACGTGTTTTATTCTGAGTCTTGCTGTTGACGCAATAAATTTTAAAGTTTCTCTCTTTTTGACTTTTTCCTCTCCGTACCGTTTGATAATTTTCATTATCACCGTTTAACAAAGATAAAGGATCCATTTGTTATTGTTTTTAAATTAAATAAAAATATTTTTTAAAAAAATAAAAATTTTTAAAAATTATATTAAAAGTATTTTTAGAATTTTTATCTCAAAAAATATAAAAAACATTTTTAAAAATTTTGAGAGCAAAAAAAACCCGCCAAAGTAATTTTTCCAATGTGACCATCGTCCATTCTCTCTCTCTCTCTCTACCGTTTGATAATTTTCACCATCACCATTCATCATCCATATTTTAGCCTCTTAATTTCCTTTTTTTTCCCCCTAGGCTTTGAATATTTCTTATAGCATTTTCTGTCCTCTTTTGATTCGGATGTCTCCTATTCTCCATTGCCTGCGCTTGACCTAAGAAGTGAATAGCATTTTATGTGAGGGATAAAAATAAATGGCACAAATTTTTTTAAAAAATTAATAAATAGTAGTAAATTCAGATTTATCTGGCAAGTATACTTCGTGATCAAATTTGATAAGCCTTGAATTTACTACATGATCAAATTTGATAAATACAAGATTAACCAATTTACACTGTAATTTGGAATTTACTGCACGAATCAAATTTTAAATCGAGAATATATCAGATTTACTCCTATAAAACACTAATTATATACATTTTGATCAATATTTGCTATTCTTTATTAACAAAATATTAAAAGTCATTTAGTTAAAAAAAAAAACTCATTTTTTACCCTTACAAATCTTCTTCTAAAATTATAAAAATGTTATTCATTAATTATTATACCCTTACAATTCTTCTTTTACATGAGGAAACCACCACGAAATGGAAATAAATATTGCAGAATTTATATAACTATTTGTTTTACTAATCAACTAGTATAACATTTAAAAAGGACCATTAATATAAAGTCTGGAGAATTACTAGCTAGCGTGGAGTTCTTTTCGCCTTTCTGTACAATCTGTCAATATCTTCTCATAAACCAAAATAAGAGAAGCAAAAATCAAGTCCCTTACTTTGATGAAAAATGACGAGTTGTAAGTAGTTTTTTGGGCTCCTAGTCAAAAGAAGGGGTTGCAAATATTGCCTGAGAATCCTGATACAATAAGGAGGAGCTTTCTACGGTTGGACTTAATGTCTAAGTTCTGAGTGGGTCACCAGGAAATTGTTCTTCTTTTGGGCTCTGCATGTTGGGCCATTCTAGACCAATTGCTTTTGGTGAAATTGTAGATAAATACGAAACAGACAAATTACACCAAATAACATAATTTTAATTCTTAAAAAAATTAAAATATATAGCATTTTAATAATTCTGTAGTCTTTCTAAACACTGCAATTCTCAAATTTACCCCATCTTCATCATTCTTGAAAAAAAACCTTAGATTCACTCTCTTACTCCTCTCTCCTCCTTTTTCTCTTTAGCCCAGGAGGCATTCCGGCTACCTCGTGCTACTTCTGCAACCTCTCCTGCTACTTCGGCAACCTCTCCTACTGTCACTCTGGCGACCTCAAGCGACTTCGGCGACGAATCTGGTGCTTCCCTCCACTATGGCGCCTCCCTATGTGACAACAACGTCTCCTTCCACGGACATCGTGTGACACTGACACTCCTCCTCGCGCAACTCCAGCGGCTTCTCTCGGTAGAGCTTCTACGATATTCACTTGATTTCGGCCATGCAACTCTAGTAGCTTCTCCGACGTAGCTCCTACGATCTTCGTGGCCTCGCGACTCTAACAACTTCTTTGGCACAGCTCCTAGGATCTTCGTAGCCTCGCAACTTCGATAACTTTTACGACACAACTCCTGTGATCTTCTCAGCCTCGCTACAACGGCGTTTCTCCTCTCGCGACGGCTCCGACTGACACCTCTAGCAATCTGGAAACAAGAGAGGATGAGAAAGTAATGGGGAAGGAAACAAAGAAAGAAGTGAAGAGAGAGAAACGGGAAAGGAAGAGAGAGAGAAAGGAAGAAAAAAATAAAATGTTAATAATTAAATTGGAGTTATTTTTGTAATTTAACTAGTTAATAAATGTGCATTTATGTTTTTTGGCCTATTTATTAACTTCGTTTTAAACTTAGGTTATTAATTTTTAAGGCAACTTACGAGAATGCCCCCTAAAGGAGCACATTTTTAAAATTGTCTTCTTAAAAGGCTCTTTTCAAAACCGTCCCTTTAATTAAAGGGCAAGATACAAAAATGCCTCCCAAAGACACCTCCTTATTAAAAATGTCATCCAACAAATTACTTATTAAAATTGTTTATTTATTAGAAATTGAGGATTTATTACAACACTAACCCTTCCTCCCACTCACTCATAGGGGTTGTCGAAATGAAACCTGTCAGATTTTATCTTAGAACCCACTAGGTTTCATTGTGAAACCTACCTCCGATCGCGTGGCATGAGTGCTATATTGTAACTGGTAGGTCAGATTCCAACAAACTTTCTTTGAAGCAAAGAAGCATCAATCGCCTTCAGTCGTTGGTGTGAGGTACCGGATTGTAACCTAGTAGGTTTCAAAGTGGAATCTACCATATTCCAACAAATTTTCTTTGAAGAAAAGAAGCATCAACTGCCTACAGTCATCGGCGTGAGGTGCCAGATTGTAACTTGGTAGGTTTCGACATGGAACCTGTCAAGTTCCAACGAATTTTCCTTGAAACAAAGAATCACCAACCATCTTCAATCGCTAGCACAGAGATTTTGTGACGGAACCACCAAGTTCCGTCTAGAAACCCATAGGGCTCCGTTGTAGAACTCGCCGAGCTCTATCCTAGAACCCTCAAGGTACCCGACAATTATATTTCTGCTTTCGGTCGCCAACGCGAGGTACCAGACTGAAACCTGGTAAGTTTTAAAGTTGGTACCTACTAGATTCCAATATATTTTCTTTAAAACAAAGCATCAACTACCTCCAGTTGTTGTTGCGGGGTGTTGAAGCGTAATGAAACTTGTCAGATTCTGTCGTGGAAACCGCAAGACAGGTTCCCAAAAAAAAAAAAATTCTTAGCAAGAACATAATCTGTCTACTCAATCTTAAGGAGAAAAACACCAAAATTAAACTTAATCCGCAAAGAAAAAAAAAATTAAAAAGGAAAATCAGCTGTATAATTCACTTGTGGCATATACATCAGACAAAAATGTTATATGAGAGAACCGTAAAAGTTCCTGAAGATGAAATCCAGCCATCTATCTCTATATGCCCCATAACATCAGCTCCATTGACAGGGATCAAGCGTCGTGGACTAGGAGAAGTTGCTGCAATGACACATTAAGTCAATGTAGTATTGGCATGTCCAACGGATAATTTTGTTTCAGCATCCACTACAACACACTCAAACTTGAGAACATGCCCAATATCGTCAAGAAAGTATTCACCATTTCAATGATAATCTAGTATCAATCGCAAAATTATACGCAACATATGACATAAAATTATTCTTGCATCAAAAAAACACCTTTAAAAATGTTGTTTATTGCCGTACAATACTTAGAAGAACAAAAAAAGAACCTGAAAAAATTACCTAAAGCAAAATTTGTCAAATCTGCGAGATAGGTCGCTGACCAAGTGGAGAAGATCGGAGCAGACACGAAGAGGTGAAAATCGAAGAAGGCAAGTTCCGGAGCAGAACCTAGTAGGTTCCAAAGCAATTAACAAACAGATTCCAGAGTAATCACTCCCTTCTATATCAGATCCTCACCCTTACCCTCCCACAAAAAATCTCCCATTAATTGCCCCAATCCATTAACAATCAAAACAGTGATTCATGACAAAGGAAGGAAAAAATGTACAGATAGTTGGCAAAGCTTAATCAATGGCTAAACACTGTTGAGATTAAGCCAGAATTAACAATATGAAGAAGAATATACGAGAAGAGACATGTCAGGACCTGGGAAATAATTATTCTTTTAATTTACACTTTTAATTGTATGTCATTATATTAAAATTCTTTTCCTCTTAATTTTATTTTAATAAAAAAAGGGAACTAGTATCAGAAAAAGCTAGAACATCCTAACTAAGCTGAAAATAATTAATTTGTTTTTATCAAGATTTGAGAGCAAGCCACCTCCCGCTTACTAAACAGGTGCTCTAATCCCGTCTCTCAGAAGTTATTAATATGTAAAATAAAAAAAAAAAGAGGTAGAAATCTTATAGTATTTATAAGGAAAATAGATAAGTTTTTTTACTCTATAAAGAGGAGCATTTCTCAAAATTTCCTTATGATATACAACGGTTTGTGTCTGCAGACCTTAGATTGCCTACTACAATTAAATTTATGCTGTACGGGAAAATCTGATAAAAAAACTAAATAGTTTAAGAATGTGCAATACTTTTATAATAACTTATAGCCCGTTTAATATTAGTTAGTTTTAACTAACTTTTCAGTTAGAAACAATGTGAAGCTCTCACATGCTACAATAAAAGCAAAAAAGTTGCAAGTGTTTACAGTTTTAATTACTGATTCTAACCACTATACCAAATATTGCCTTAGTATATAATACAGTTAAACTAAACATTTTTTATTAACCTAAGTACATTAATACGCTCTTCAAGATAGAATTTAGTTTTGGTTAATATCAAAAATTATGAAGCACAAAAAGGTCTTCTGCTGATAAAGTTTTCAAATCTTTTAGTAAAACTAACAAACTATACATTTTTTTTTCCTTACAAGGGACAATTCTATTAGTAAATAATTCAACCAGAAACATTTCGAACAAATGTTCTTGATAGTTTTCACAAATAATAGTATCTGGTCCACTCAATTAAAAAGTAAATTATGTTGAACAGAAGGCTGTCGGCAAACGAGGAAGGAATACGAAAGGATCCTTTATTATCATCCTCATACGTAGGACCTCACACGTATATTGTACGTTTCTATTTCTGGGTCTAATTAAAATCATATTTAAAAAATAAATACAGAGCAGATAATTTGATAAGATCCTTGAAAAACATAGAGAGCAGAAAATTTGATAAGATCGTTGAAGAACAGAAGTTTATGGACAAGACGAGAAATTTTAAAAGTTTAGTGGAGAAATGTTAAAGCTTAAAAGATGGAACGAGATGTTTTTTAAAATTCGATAAAACAAGTGAAGGAGACCTAAAATTTAAAAGTCATTAGTGTTAATAACTCAAAAATTATATACAAAACAGATAATTTTTAATACAGATTGTTAGTGTCAATCTTTAAGAAAATTCTATTCATACCTCAAATATTTCTAAAAGCACTCCGAAATTAAAAAAAAATAAAATTCAAAATTATGTTCTTTTTAAAACTAAAAGCTATAATATTCTTTAAAAATCCTTATAGTACACCCCCCACAAAGCTTTAAAGAAGCACACATCCTAACAAAAGAAGAAGAAGAAGAGATCTTAAAAATAAAAATAAAAATAAAAGAAGAAGCAGATCCCTGCAGTATATCGTGCAAACTAGCTCAATATAAGTACACCTAATTGATATTGATTTTCTCCCTTTTATTTACTTCTTCCTCTTTTTTTTTTTCTTTTTGAGATAACTTCTTTTTATTTATCGACCTTCCTTTTTTCTTCAGATTTTTCTCCAGTTTTCTTCGAATTATTTGTTCCAGTTTAACGACAAACAATCAAGAACCAAAAAAAAAAAAAAAGGGAGAGAGAGAGATTGAGTCTATATTCTTACCTTTCTACACATCAATACAAACATTTTTTTTACGCATGATTGCACAATATATAGAGGTTTAAACGGGAAAATTAAGCTTGGCATGCGGATTTTGCGGTGTGCTTTTGAATATTGTAGGTCATCTAAGTTCAAAAAATTAAGGCAAATTAGTTGTTGGGTTGTACCTAGAGGATATTTAAGAAATATCATAAATTATATTATAAAAGGCTTGTTTGACACATTGTATTATATTGTGTTGTTTTATATTATAAAATACAACACAATACAATATAATACAATATAATACGACGTGTTTAATATGTAAGTAAATAATTTTAAGCTCTAAATCTGATATTTTATTTTTACGTTAGGTGTGTTAAGGAATACTTAAGGCGAGAGTTGAATCTATCAAGATCTCTTTTTTCTTTTACCAAAAATATTTTCATCCTCGTGTTCTGAAAGGAGAGGGACAAAAGCCGTTGGCGGTAGGCCCGTCTTGGTGACAAGTACTATGTTGAGAGATCAAAGACGAATCTCCTCTTAAATCATTGTGAAAAATTATCATCATAACTTTAGTTGAGTTTTCCCAAATGTGTGGACCCGAGAACATGCAGCCAAAGGGTGAGTGGCTAGAAATAGAACGTCTAAGAGTATTGACAAAAATCTTAATAATTGAAGAGACCAACCAAGTAGGAAACCCCACACCTGCTTTTGTCCATTGCGAGAGTTGAGAGAACGTTTAGGAACCGTTGGTTTTGCGTATTTGGTCAGTTTTTTAGATTTTAATTTTTAAAATCTTTTAAATATATATTTATTTTTTTAATTTAAATTAAATGAATCATTTAAATATAAGTTTTTTGAGTTCTAGCCCATTAACACTTTTAGATTTTAATATATTTATTATTGAAATTGTCTCTTTTATATTTGAAGAAATAATTATAACTTTTTTATTGATATCCGATTGAGATGATTCTTCTTTTATTGTCTTCTTAATGAAGAAATGAATAAATCAATATCCATATTGCATCTTTTTTTTAGAATCATGGACATTAATATTTTGTTAAATTTATTAATAAATCAAAAAAAAATTTCACTATCTGTCCAAACACAAATTCTAATGTAATTACCTATTTATATTAACACTTGAAATTGACGTCCAAACATCAATTCAGATAGCAATTCAAATCACACAACTCAAATCAAAATAATAGAAATCAACATAATTCGAATCTATTTACTAAACAGACCCTGAGTCTAAAAATGCAAAACACACACTAATTAGAAGCATAGTATTGCAAAAATTATATTTTCTAGCCCAAAGTAGGAAAATGAAGCATCAAGAGTAATATCTACCATGAAGTTTTCTTCTTTTGCTTGCAAACACTTCTCCATGTCTCATTATCCAAAATCTCTCTATTTCTTCTTCTTTTCGGCCGGGAATCCGGCCGGCGATTAGAGCCCATCTGCGTATATAATTTTAAAAAAAGAAATTAAAGGGCTAGTTATAATTAATCACATTAATTGAGAAAACCAATTATATTTGGTCACGTATTAATTTTTCTATGACCAATATAAGTCTCAAATCTATTAACATAGAATTCAAATGATGATCATCAAGAATGATTGAAAACAAAATTGAAACTTAAACACTATAGCATGTGAGAGCTTTACATTATAGTAAATTGAAACTTAAAATTTCAATTAACATGTTAAACTAAATCATTAATACATATCAAAAGTATGGAGTCAATCACTCAAATATTAGCAAATAAAATCTTATTATATGTCGTTTTCTCTACAGTTAGACGTGCCCCTCAAATAATCCACATGCGTGTTTTTGCATAATATTGCTTTCAAACAAATAAATTATACAACTCTTCTAAAAAAATAAAACTAAAAATTACACAGCCACAGCAAACAAGAAAAACTATTTCCTAAAAAAATAAAAAAAAAGTTATACAATTTTTTCTTTTTTTTAAGGAATTGGAGAAGGTCGTCCAATCGACCCCCTCTTTATCCCAAAATTATATTTGGATTGATTTAACAGCAAATTGGGAAAACTACAGAAAATACTCCAGAAGCCTTAAATCCCCTATAAATGTGAAAATTAACAATTTTTTTTTAAAGTATATTGGATTGGTCACACCGACTTTAAGTCCCCCTAATTACGAAATAATTGCTCTAGTTTTTCCCTCTTTCCAGATACCAAAATGGAATCTGTAAAGAGAAAACAGAAACAACAACAACAATAATGATAATAAATCTTTTTCTAGACCCAAAATAAGAATGTGAAAAAGCTTATTTTTACTTTATTACCTGTCTCCAACAAGCTTGTACATTCTAAAGATGAGATCTTCTTCTTGTTCCGACATGTTTATGAACTCCCACTCGATACTGCTCACCTCTGCCAGACAACATTTGTGCGTAAGAAAATAAGAGATTAAACATGAAACTAACCATCACGTTAAGATAGAGAAATCAGAAATTATGAAAACTAAATTTTCACTTTGAAAAAGAGGAAATTAATGCTGAAGAAAGTCCAAATTAAGGAGTAAAATAATTTCATCAAGTAATTTGCATGGTCTAGCAACAGAAAGAAAATGAATGGAACCCTTTACATATTAGACCAAAAGAAAAAGAACCCATGATAGAACAAAAGAAAATTATTACTTAATTACACGTCAAAGATTAAATTAATAAAAAAAATTAGGAACCCAGAAGATGATTTAAGCTAAGGAAGAAATTTAAAAAAAAACAAAGAAATAAAGAGATAGAAAGCTTGCCTTCAGAGCAACGATTGCCACTCTTTGCTTGCTTTCTTCGGCGTTTGTCCATGACTTGACAATATTAAATTCAGAGAAGAACTTTTGTGACTCTCGCAAGTCGTAGAAACTAGAAGAAATAATAAGAAAATTTTGCACTAAAATAGTACTTTGTCAAAAGGATTTCCTGGGAAGTGCAAACTTATATAAAGCTTGGACTCTCAAACTCCATAAAGGAGATTAGGAACGGCAGGTCCTACCGAACAGACAAAACCGCTATTTGTTTGACCTGCGGTTGTTCCCCTTACGTTAAATTAGGGTGATTTTAGGATTGAAAAATTTACTGGACAACATAACCCCTCGTGAAAGGACTATTTTACTCCTCATTGTACTTTTCTGTACTTCAATCCCCTGGTTACAAATTTGTCTCTTTACGCCACAAATTATTATATGGATGGTAACTTCTTGCACAGGAAATATTATTATATTAATGTTGTATTCAGTATTGTTGTATTTTTTTATTAACTTAAATCACATCAAAATCATGTTAGAAAGTGAAGTTAAAAATATTAAATCTAAACAGAAATTAATTATTAATATATAGTATAAAACTGTGCATTGCGGATAAGATTCCCTCTCTTTTTCTTTTTCTTTTTCTTTTTTTCTTTTCTGGGTAACATGTTTCTGATATCTCTCCCCTTTAATTTATGGCGTTGGTCCGTCAGATACAATAAATATTTTTCTAAAAAGAATGTTGTGCCTTCAAAATCATCCATCAGTTCACATTGTTAGCAAGTAGTTTTTTTTTTCAATTACAAATTAACTAAAAGGAATACGTTTTATAGATAAAGTTATTAGCAGCATGTTTGAAAATATAATTAAAACCGTAAGTTAAATTTGTACCACTAAAAAAAAACTGTAAAAAAAGTTTGTAACAGTATGCCAAACACACTATAAAGTTATGGGAATCACCATTCTTGGTGTTACTATTTGGATAAGTTTACTATGAGAGAAGGAATGAGTAAATTCCATAAAGAGATGGCAGGAATGTGTAAATTATCATAATATAGCATTGTTTTCTTTAAAGAATAATATACCATTGTGGTTGGTCTTATGTTATGGTCTGATCGTTTAAAATAATACTAGTTTTCTGGGTAAAGCCTAGCCTCAGATAGTTCTGGTTACATAAGCTATTCATTAAACACCATTTAAGTAATAAATCTGTGTATATTTTATTTGTACTATTTTAGGACATGACAGCTGAACAATTATATATACGGTTCAGAAAATGGTTTATTGTAATTAGAACATTTTGCGTCCCATAAAATTCTGTGCTCTTCTTATTAAGATTCTAAATTTAAAATCTTCATTTATGAGTCCCCAAACTTAAAAAAATAAAATAAAATTACCCTCTAGGTCCTTTTGTTAACTCCTCTCTTTAACCATAAATACTCCTTGCAGACGAGACGAGTTGGGTTGTTGTCCTTGTGGACGCTAGTGATGGGTTGTCATTTTCGGGGGACTTAAAAGTTTGTTTTTTTTTTTTTTGAAAGAAGATTTTTAGCTTTATGATGGTCAAAACAGATTAGTATAGTCTTGGAATTTTTTTTTCAAAAAAAATTTTACTAGTGAAGGGGTGCTTCTTGATTGTTTTCAAAAATATGGGGCATATATCAGGTATCATGTATTTGTATAGTAAGATTGGAAAACGTGACTTCGACTAAGCACAAGGGATATTTAGCATCATTCTTTGTTCTACTTTTTACATACATTTTCTTTTAACCACCCTTCATCCTTTTTTTTTTTTTTGATAATGTAATTTCATTCAACTCAAAATGTAAATAGTACAACAAAAGTTACATAGACTACCCACTATAGGCATCAATGATCTTGGATACTGACTAGATCCACCAGTAAACATCGGATGAAGCATAGGAACAAAAAACGACGTCAAGACCCAAAGAGGAAGAATCCGCTCGACGCCCAAATTTGAGCTTTTCATCAACTCGTTATAGAAAACAACTACTGTTGATGGACAAAACTAATCGAACGAAGTCAAATCTATCTTAATTAAGGCATATATAACCTAATATAAATTCAGATCTAGTCACCAATCACCCCACACAACGCTGCTACTCAGTGGTTAAGAAATAAAAACCAATATTGGAGTTGGAAAAACCAAGTCCTTTATTACAAACTGAACATAAATAACAAAAAACATACAATAAAATGAAGACAGAGAACTCGTTTCTGAGCCAGCCATTGATGGCTGCTTCCCACCATTTCTAGCCAAAGCCTCCAGCTGGTGGAGCCAGTGGTCTTTTCTCCTCTTGGACTGACCGACGCCTCCCCTTTTGCCAAAAGCCCCCACCAAGGCAAGCTTTTTTCCCCTCCTCCCAACGATGCCGTCTTCTACCAAGGTACCAAGCCTCTCCACCCCCTCCAAGCAGGCTGTGGAAAATCCATAGAACATTCATCCCCCCTCCCTCTGGCCCTAGATCTACCTCCCTCGTTGACCATTCCAGCCAAATCGCGTCAACGCGAAACCCTGCCAACCCTCCCTTTTCCCAACTCCAGCCAAGCATCTTCTTCAAGTCCTCGACGTTTCGTCCCACCCCCCATCTACCAACTGAACAACTTCCACCCCCTCTCAAGAGTCAGAAGTTCGGCAGCCACCCCAAAGGTAGTGCTGAACGTCAGCCCAAGAGAGAGAGGGGGCGGCGGCGCAATTTCAAAGAGGAACCCTAGCAGACAAGTCTTTGAGAGAGGCGATGCATTTATTATTTTTAACCACCCTTCATTCTACTTCTTATATCCCTCCTAAAATACACTCCTCCTAAAATATCAAAAAAATCCCTGCACTTAAATAGTATTAATTGGTTTTTCTTTTTTTATTGACCCACTAAATAAAATTACATTTTTTTTTCCAAACATGTTTCTTTTTCAGTTTATATGCTAACCAATAGTTTTTCCTTAATAGATTTTTTTTTTCCTTTTTATTAAACAAAACTCTGAATTTCAAGAAACAATAATCAGTAATAAATTTTAAGGGTTTATATATTAATGAAACAAATTATATCTCCTTTACTTATAAACAAGCAAGGAAACACAGTTTTTTTTTTATTATTTTTATATTGCGTTCTTGATATCAACTAAAGAATGGTTCTTTTTACTAGAGTATACAATTTGTAGTTGTTTATACATCAAACAATTTGCAATGATATAAGTATTTCATGTTGGAATCCATTTCTATTCTTTTGAAAAAAATAAAAAACTAACTTTTTAGAATGGAATATATATTAAGATAAGGTGTCTAATGAATATTTATTTAAAAGACTTTTGTCCTTAAAAGTAATTTTATTAATATATAATACTGTAATAAATAAATCTTATTAAATAGGGGCGTATGAAAAAGCAGAATCAAAGGTGTCAATAGACACACCTTTTTCTTAAAAGTTAAATTCCCCAAGTGTCTTAGCACTTAGGTCCCTAATCTTGTAAAACTTTTTGCACCCTACATCCTTAAACTTTTGAGCTATTACCATTTGGGTCCCCAAGCTTGCAATTAATTCATATTTTGGCCTTTTTTTTACTTGCATGAATAAGACTTTTGGTGTTATTTAATTTTTTTTAATAATTTTAAAGAGTCTGATCTATCTTTACATTAATGTTGATATAATCTTTTTTAAGGAGGTCATTTTTTTATTTCTTTAAAAAATAAAAAATACATAAATAGTTCCCTTGCATTATGTCACGTCCTGGAGTACGAGAGGTGACGTAGCAGATTCATTATATTATTTAAACGAGAATTTAGTTAAAAACATGGATTTAAAATTAAATATGAAATTATGGAAAATTTAGAATCTTTTTAAGAAAAGCATTTACAAACATTAAGTTAATAATAAAATCATAAAGAAACGCGAGCATGGGTCCCACTGACCCACAATTTATGCACACACATTATACTGACAATATAGTAATACAACCACAGTCCAAGCACAAAGAAATTTAAACATTACATGCCTTGTTCAATTATTACAATAATCTATTAGTCCTTCTACTGCTCATGAGTTCTGCCTGCTGAGTCCTCTCTAAACCTAAGAGGAAATCCACCTAGAGGGGGAAATTAAAAAAAAAAAACAAGTAAAATGTGAGCGAATGGCTCAGTAGAACTATGTTTTAAAAAGTCATTTAATTTAAACGAAATATCGTTACTCAAGAGATTATTCAAGAGAAAATTTTAGTAAATAAATTTAAATAAAATCGTTCTTATCCAAAACAGTTTATTTGGTCGACCAGAAACATCATCATTTTCTTTTTCTAGGCAAACCATAAGAATATCACCACCGTGGTGGCCCAGCTGGGTTTCAGGGCCTGCCCCCAAGGTCGATCACTTCACGACCCGATCTCTGTTATGGCATCATGCCCTTATACCCATTTCTAACATTATTCAAGATCCATTTACCAGATGTTTTCATTATCATTCATTATGAAGTTCACTTCAGATCACGGTTTATAAAAACATACCGATAAATTTCATTTTCAATCAACCGTTGAAAACATTTTCATAGAAACCCTTTTCATGGCCAAATCATTTAAAATTAGGCTACCAAACAAGGGGTAGAAATCTTACCTCGATACTCGTGTCGGTACACCATACCATACTCCCGGTCCGCTATACGTTAGCTCTGCAAAACTACAAACAATCCTAAATACAAACTAGGTCGATCAATATCTAGTTTAAGATATCCTACATTGCTAAATCATCTCATGATGTCCTAGTGTACTATTTGTACTTTTAAAATCATTTCATAAAGTTAAAAATTCAATCGGGGTTCAAAACAGTAAAAACGGATGAAAATCACAAAATTTGCCCTGGTTCGGTCGGCCTGCCAGTCCCCTGGTTTGATCGGTCGAACTGCACAGTTTGGCCTGCCGGAGGACCATGTCCGGTCGGCCGAACATTCCCAAGTTCGGCCTGCCGAACGGATGAATCTGGCCTGTCGATCTAGAAAATTTCCAGAAATCTCAGGCATGGGTTTTGGGTCTCCCAAAACTTAAATCTTCATTTTAACTTGTTTTTCTCAATTCTCAGACATGGAAAACAATCATAGATGATAGAAAAACATAATAGAACACTTTTGAACTCATTTAAACAAGATTTGAACACAAAATCCCAAAAATCTAAAAATAGGGAAAAATGAGAAAAAATAAAAAATCTTGAATCTAATCCGTTTTTCTTCAAACAAAGCGTGGATCCTAGTTGTTCTAAGTTTCATTAACTCGAATCAAGAGTTTTCTAAGCTCAAACAAACTTAGATTTCAAAAATCTATGAAAAATCAAAATTTTAAAAAAGTTTAAAAATTTCAAAACGAGCCTCGAATCGAAGCTTTAAATCATGTTTTTGGTTGCCAAATCACGCCCCTGCGCTCCCTACTTGCTAACCCAAAGCTTGGATTTTAATTTGGCTTCAAAATCTTGAAGCAATTTGAGAGAGAAAGAGAGAATCCGAGAGAGAGACTTACGCGAGAGAGAGAGAGAACATAGAGAATAAGAGGAAGAGAGAGTAAGAGAGAGAATAAATAGAGAGAAATAGTGGGCGGTTTTACTATGCAAAAATCATGTACCGCCAACAGTTTTGTAAAACAGAATATATTTGACATTTTACAAATCTTTGTGTCCCAAAGATTCAAAATAGCATTTAAAATAATTAAAAAAATTTAAAATCATCAAAATAACCAAAACAACTTTACACCCAAGATTTTATTAAATGATCAGATTAATTTTAAAATATTAACCGTAGCACACTAATCCATCATTTTACATTATAATATCATTAAATTAATTTCAGGGCGTTACACATCAAACCTACAAAAATTTAGAAAAAAACGAAAACCATATCAAATATCTTTTCGGTGAAAAAAAACATTTAAAAAAAGGAAAGTCTTAAAAATTAATAAACAAAAATCGACAACTCACAGCTTAAGAACTTTACTACCTTAGGCTAAAAAATAGAAAGCATACAAATTTTAATTCTTTTTCTCATTTTTTTAATATGCATACCCGTAGTTGTTTTGCGATTTGTATTCAGATACTCGTATAAAAGTGCGAAGAAATACCTTTTTATGCTGTTGATCAGAATCTCCACTTGTAACAGATACTATCACGATTGCCGACTATATATATACATATATGTATATATATATATATCTATGTATATATACATATATGTATTTATATAGGTAAAAATTGCTAAATCTACCGACCACAAAACTTATAAACCAACGTTTGTTTTCGGTAGAAAATATTTAACGAACTTCCAACATAATCATTAGCCCATACGTACAGGTTATAAACATACATTTATTTGCAGCGCGCACCGATAAAAGTAATAAGTCATGCTCAACCACTAAAATATTTATACGGGTAACATTTGGCAACTAGGCATCTAGACAGATCAGTGTCGGCCATTCGTCAACTTCTTCAACGCTGTATTTTTTTTTTTTTTTGGGAATTCTTACAATAAAGAGAGTAATTTAATTTGCAAAGCAGTTTTGTATTACACGTTACAATTTATTAATATAAACATTTATAACTCAAATCGTTAAAATCTTAATTTAAGAATTAAAACACTTTGCTCTCATAATAGACCGAAATTGCCTACTTTATTTTAAAAATTCATTTTTTCCCACAACTTATTATTAGAGATTTCCTAGATTTGCTCCACAAATGCGGTCAAACCATCCATCAAGGGATTATTGAGTAATTGAGCGAGAAATCATTGTACTACTTATTAAAAATAAAATTAAGCGATAAATCATTGTATTAATTACAAATAAAAACCTTTTATGAACTTGCAATTTGGATACAAAGAATCAAAGTGAAACGCCCTTCAAAAATGAAATAAAAAAATAAAATAAAAGAGTCAAAGTAAAACGACACTTATATAGGAGAAAGAAGTTAGGAAATCTTAAGCTTTTTTATATTCCACTTCCATACGAAAATTAATTTATCAGGCTCATCAACCTGATCTGTTTTTTTTTAGTTTCTTTCCCTTTCTTAAGAGGTTATTTTGAGATTTAACCCATTGACAAGTCACTTTCCCAATCAATTTCAACATATGATATCATCCTTGTAAAAAAAAAAAAGAGGAAAAGAAAAAAGCTTTAATACATATTAAATAACCTCACATGCAGCTGCCCTTGAAAACTGAAAAGAGATGTTTAATCAGAATGTCTTGTCTGACATAATGCCCTTGAGATAGAGCCGCATTGTATTCTAATTGTGACAACAACTTTTAGTGGGAATCTTTTCAAATCAAATTCTATTGTCTTGTTTTTTTATTTTTTATTTTTTATTTTATTTTTTTTATTGTTTTTTTAGTCAAATTTTATTTAATTATTTTTAATATTTAAATTTTATTTATGTACTTAAATTGTTAAGATTAAATAATAGTGAAATAAATAATAAAAACACAGTGAAAGAAATAAAAAAATAAGATAACGGATCTAAACCTCTGTTCTTATTATTCTGATTGTTATATTAAGGCTTCTTTAAGCCATGAAATATATAGTCAAATATTTAGCTGGATAATCATACCTTATAGTTTTTTAATTTATCTTACTGTTTCTTTTAAAAAAAAAACAAAATTAACCTTAGAGTTTGGGTGTCAATGTAATTTCCCTTGTCCCAAAGGACATGTCTTTGTTTTGAAATGGAGAGAACCACGTGTAAAATTCTGCTGTGTTTTAATTGTAAAAAAAGACATGCCGTCCTTATCAAAAAGTTGTTAAAAATCGTCACAAACGACATGTCGCTTGAAAAAAAGGATATGTCGTTTTCATACCACGCTCCAGAAATAAAAAATAAAAAAAATTAAAAGACTGAAGAAATTCAGCAGACAATAGAATCTTCACCTGTCAAAGATTGGCACAATACACTTGCTAAATTATTTCTTTCGCTTTGTTCAAAACTCTAGGGAAAAAAAATTGACAAAACTAAATCAAACAGATTTAATACATCTACAAGACACATGCAACAAATATAGATAAACATATTAAAGTACCCTAACAGACAAGAGAGGCAAATTGTGAATTATCCTAGTCATAACAGAGAAAATTCTCATTCAACAGATGAAGATGTAAAAAAAGAGGTTGCAAATTTCATGCAATAGGACCATGAAGTGCATATATCATGTGCAGCTCTGAAAAATTCCCAGCCAAACTACTGTCTCACATGGCACACTTTTGGAGATACCATGTCATTTTGAAGTCTAGGGCTGTGATGGTGTAGGAGATGTTGGGGGCTTAAAATCTGGATACTGCAAACATAAAACAAAGTCATAAAAAAAAAGCATTATTTTTTGGAGCATAAATCATGAAATGAAAAGTAGCGAAGAAAATGATTGCAGGTACAACTTAGCGGTAAAACCATATCCGACTTCGTCTAAAGGATAAGAGTTTGAATCCCCGCCCCAAATTCAGAAAAAGAAAAAAAAGGTGTTGTAAAAAGAAAAAATAAAACTTAGTAAGAAAAAAAGGGGGAAAATTATTTTGGTAGATTATGGTTATTACGAAGGTGCTATATGTCTGTTTTATAATATCAAAATGATATCTCATGATTTAAAAAAAATATCATTTTGATACCTTAAAGTCAATTTTTTAGATATAAAAACGCACTTGATACACTTTCTCACTTTCTATTAGTCTTTTTTCCTAATTTAGAACCAATCAAATAAAAAATGAAAAAAGAGTATAAAAGATATTACAGCCGTGTTTATTTTTGTTCTCAAAGTTTTTGAAAATATTTTCACACGTTTTTCGAAGTAAAAATTTTAAAAATATTTTTATCACAATTCTTAAAAAATTCTCATTTTCTTAAACCAAAACATTTTTTCTATTTTGAAAACAATACCAAACGGCCCTTTACATGTCCACAAACTCAGCTTTAGCAATACCAAAATATTATATATTTGTAAAGGTGAGGATACTATTTTAATATTATCAAAATCACAGGATAAAACACAAAGTACCGAAACGTTTTTTCGTCTCTCAGAATGCATTATCTTACCATCTAGGTGTTATATTACCATGGAGAAAAGAAATGCAAAGAAGAATGCCGACTTAAGTTTTAACTAAAAGCTAGTCAAAACTAGTTATGGTTACTAATAGTCACTAGGAATGAGCTTCAAACTCCAAGCAAATAGATTTCTAGTGATACAAGGAAAAGAAAAAAAGGACTTACAGCTGGGTATGGTGAAAGATATTGCGAGACTGTAGGAAGAGATTCTGCTGGATTTTCTGTTTGGGGTACTGAATTTATTTCTTGGGCTGGTTCTGCAGTTGCCTCTACTTTTGGCTCAGAAATAATATCTACTTTCTGAGCAGTACTCTCCATGGTGGCTGGATTCGGGCTTGCCTCCGTCGTTGCAGGAAGAGCCTTGCTGGTCCCGGTTGTTGGTAGAATAGCTATTCCAATTTGCTGAAGTTTCCAGAAATCGATGATACATCGTAGAATCATTATTTAAAATTATGGATTCAATATTCAAAAAAGAAAAATGTTGGGTACCATGTTTAGATAAATACCTTTATATCATCAACAAGCTCTTTAAGGGCAACCTTGGTGCTCAAGAACTCATCAAGTTGTTCTAGAGTTTCTTTCCTATCCTGTCAGGCAAAGTCCTTAAACTTGAATTCTTTTACTGAAGTCTCAAAATAAAGAAAGATTGTCCAGTTTAGTTTAAGTCATCAAAGAATACGAGGAATGGGGACCCACCTCAGAAAATAGGAGTTTCTTGCTCACAAACTGAACAAGTGCAGCTGATCCTAAGACCTGCAGAATTGTTTCTACCTATAAAAAAAAATAGGCACATTATGATCTTTCTTAAGACAAATTTTGTGACATTAAATGGTAAATCAAAGAAAAGAAAGAAGTAGTTTTTGAAAGAATTATCGGTCTACTCTAATTAACCTCTTGAAATGCCAATACACCCAACCCAGCAGCTGCAGCAACGCCAAGAGGGAGAGACAATCCACCTGAGCCCTCCTGCACATTGGTTCCCACATAAGCTATACATAAGAAGCTCAATTCTAAAACTGCAAAGAAAAAAGAATCCTCCCAAGATGGTGGAAAATGCAAGATATTAATCACTAAACAGTTTAAACCAGTCCTAAAAATGTTGAGATACATACTCCGATTACATCACTAAACGCGTCTGCTAAATTGCTAAAATCCAAACTCAGTGCTTTCTTTGGCGGTATCCATGGAAGACTGCTATTCTGCAAAAGAGCAATGAATCCTATTAACTATGGCGTCATCTACATTATACTTGTATTCTAAACATTACTATGGACAGAGACTTAGAGGGGCGAAAGGTGGAGAGACCATCCAGCCCCGCGGTCCTTCAGCACCGTCTTTTATAGCATAAGCAGCTTTGAATCCGTTTGTAGTGACCAACTCAGCAACCAGCTCAGAGTTTCCATCAAATCTGGCTTCCGTCAGAAACACATCAGCATTACCTTCTCATATTAGCTTTTGAAATCACAAAATTGAAATCAGACATTACAAGAGAACTGGTATTCTTATAGAAGAATAAAGAAAGAATTAAACATATAATAAATTCACCAAAGTTGTGGACATTGACTAGCTGAATTAGTGGATGATTTCATGTCATCCCAAATATCTCAGACCAGTAACACTTGGAGCTATACTATTCTTAGGGATCAAGAAATTCCATATATTCCCAAAAAAAAAAAAAAAAAAGGAAATTCCATATCATTCCGATTTCCGACATTTTGATTCGACCTTGAACCTCCGTCGTTAACAAAAATATAATCTACTTAAATTTTGAATTAACACAATCATTGATGGCATATTCCAATAACTGTCATGGATAACGGAATTGAATAGAAAAAAAAAATACAAAATACAAAAACGGCAAGATCTTACTTGTCAAGGATGAACAATGTGGTATTTTCTGGTTCCTTGAACTTGAAAGAAAGCTTCTTTAAGAAGCCCGGTTTATCTTCACCTCTGTAGACAATAGACAAAGCCTTCTTTCCCAATCCCCGGATGTCAGGACTACCCACTTGCCTAAACTCAACAGCTGGTCTTATATCAAGCAACTGAGCACTGGAATCCTCACCAAGTCTTGCATAAGCATTCCTTGCAGACTCAACTCCCCAAGGCTTAGGATTCTTCAGAAGCTGGGACACAATCAATGGAACTGCCAAAACGGCAACCCCACCAGCCAAAACGACAGGGTTCTCTGATGCAAAGCTGGTAGTACTATTTAGAACCCCAATGATGTCAAAATCCTCACCTAAGGAGCTCCCAGCAGACTGTCGCAGTGCTTCCTCATAAGTCAATGCTTTGGCAAGACCAGTGTTGAGAACAGAAGATAAGAGGACCAAACCCCCTTGGATCCTCCTAGTAGCAGAGTTTGAGGATTTGTGGGGTGTTGGATAAAAAGATGAGGCTTTTCTTGGCTCTTGTTTTCTGTCAGAGAGGACTGCTGATATGGGTGTCAAGCCTACTGCAGCATTGAGGGCCTCCATGGCATAATTCTGGTCTCAAACACACACACACAAAATGTATTTCTTTTTTTTTTGTTCTTTTTTTTCTTTTTTGGTTTTTCTGGGGCTCTCAAAGAAGTGGTGGAAAAGCTCTATCCACCATGAAAAAACAAAAACGTTTGTTACTATGCAAGCTATGGTGTTTTCTTCTTCTTCTTCTTCTTCTTCTTCTTTGGGATGATTGCTCTGTGAGAAAGAAAGAGAGAGAAAGACAGACAAGGATTGCAAAACTTAGCCTTTCAGGCGATGCAATTTGGAAGGCGTCTTTAGTTGGAGGAAAGTGTACACAAGAAATGGGGTGAGGGGCTTTCGCCATTTAGAGCATGACATGTGGCAAGTGAGGATGATAAGTTGCTGGTTCGAAAGGCCTTGGTGGCAACGACTTTATTGAGTTGCCTTAGATTGTGTGGCTAAGAAAAAATCTGTACTAGTTTTTGGAAATTACCAACACGTGGAAGATAAGTTGAAGCTGCTGGTACATTAAAGTAGGAGTGGTACAGGTAGAGGATTGGTATTTGCTGGAGAGATTAACCAATAATTAGAATTATCACCATCAAGCGCCAAATCATATTGTTGATCAGAAATTTTACACTAGGATTGGAACATGCTAGTACATGTCCTGTCCTGTGCAGTAGAGTAGTACAGGACTAGCCTATCTTCGTCAACTTGATCGGAAAAGAAAGAAGATTAAACAATTAAGAAAAATAAAAAGAAAAGAAATATCCTCTTTGAAAATCCTTCCCTTCCAGCTTCATATTTTTTGTTGTATCTAACCATCTGGCTTTCTTTCTTTCTATTTTTGAGAATTTTAAAGAAGCATATAAAAAAAAAATTCTCTACCAACGACGCATAGTTTTAACTCATTATGATGAAAATTGAATCATATTAAATATGTGTTTGGCTAGAGATGATTCACACCATAAATTCAATTATAAATAGCGTAAAACTTTCATATATTACAATAAAAAGAAAAAAAAAGTTGTTTCAATATAAAGTTCTCACATGCTATAGTAAAAACGGTTCTCACCACTAGCCAAACACCTTATAAATTTTAAAAAATAGCTTCACAGAATGCAATGAAAATTCGACGGTTAAAAAAGTGTTTGGCGTAGGGTGATTTACACCACTAACTCACTTATAAACAATGTAAAGCTCTTACATGCTACAATAAAAAAAAAATTTAATAAAAGAAATTGTTATAGTGTAAATTTTTTACATACTACAGTAAAAACAATTTTAACCAATAGTTTCCATCATCATGTCAAACACCTTTTAAAATTACATCTTGCTATTTTTACATACCCCATTCTAGAATTCTCCCTTTGTTTGTTTGTTTGTTTTTTTTTTTTTTTTGAATAAGAACTAGTTAAGCATGAAACCTCCAATTGCCTAGGAAAAAAATGTAAAAAAAGCATGTTGCATTTCACAGCGGTTGATCAGAGAAACGCTCTGCAAGAGCAAGTTGTTCTTTTCGGATGAAAATTAATACACAAAATGATGCTGCAACCTGCAACAACATTTAATGCCCGCCTACTAGTAGATCAGAAAAAGAACTCTTCAAGGTACTTCCATATTCAACTAAAACTTTGTTACAATTTCAACAATATGTTATTTAAAAGACATCAATCTTACTGCTCTATAGAAGATCAAAAAAGTAATCAAGCCCTTGCCCAATTTCCCAGATTGAGATGCCACATCCCCATTTACGAGCTTCCTCCAGCCTCGTAGAAATTGACATCAATGACGGGTAGAATACAGCATGATTGATGTGCTTGTCGTCAGAGTAAAAGAACAAATGTTCCGCACTATTCTTTTCCCATTGCAAAAGGGGTTTGTGCTTCTCCAACAATAACAGATAATCATTTCCAGTAATAGCTTCCACCACCTCCACCTGCATTATCAATAAAATCAGGAACCTTTTTACCATAATGGAGAGACAGCCAAAATCTATCAACCAGAACAAGAATGACCAAAGAAGCCTCAAGTGAACATACCTTCTGAAAGAATAAAATCATTTCCGTAGAAATTGATGCCAAGAAATATCTTGTGGGCGAGGCTCCAAACACCATTGCGGGTGCTACCACGGAGCAACTCCAGTGTGAAACTAATCCACTTCAAAGGTGCATTGGGACCTGGATTGTGCGGACCAGAGAAGTCATATGTCATAAGTGAGAATCCATCCACATCCTGACCCAAGCTCTGAAGATCGTCAGGTCCAAAGTCATGCATTTGGAGCTTCTCTGAATGTGGTGGCCCTATAACGTAGACCAATTCCAATGGCAGCTTATCATTCCTCTCTGAGCTAACAGAATGCAACGCATGTCCAAGCTGTTTTATGAACTGCAATGCCTAGGCTTGCAAAACCGAAAATGATTTCTCAGAAAATATCTATATGATTAGGGAGAGAAAAAGTTCAGCAGAAGGAGCAAAACAGAGCAAAACTTACTGAGGTCCGCATTGTTGGATCATGCAAAACACCGTAAGCAGCCCACCTTGACCAAGATTCTAGCACAATTCCATCATATCCCATTTCCCTAAACGTGAAAAGGATCGGTGCCAAACATGAGCGATAATGTTTATTTGTAAGAAAATTAAGTCTTAACAAAGCTAAACACCACGCAAGAATAGCAAGGCGCATCCTGCAATAATGTCATGAAGTAAATCATAGTGGATTCGTACTAGATAATGATGCCATCAAAACACCGTATAAGAGAGGGAAAAAAATAATAATCATATAGCAAAAAAAGCTTGCAGTAACAGATGAATTTCTCATTTTCCATGACCCAAATATCATTCAAACACCATAATTTCCACCTCAAGAAAACAAACAGAATACAAGACCAAAATAAAGACCCCTAAAATATCATTCACACATCAAACAGCTCTAATTAAGCGAGGCATAATGACTTTAAGAAAGTACATGGAAGAACTCTAAAGTGGAAGTTTACTTGCACTCATGAACTATGAGGTTAATGGCTCTATTCCTCTGCTTCTTCTTTGTAAGCAGCTCCTTTGGAAATGCTTCAAGAACAACTCTAGGCAACACCTACAGTGGCACATAAAACATTCCAAAACGATTACTGAACATGCCGCTTAGATAGGCGTAAAACAGTGAAAGCAGATACCATGTCTAAGTATAAAAAAGAATTCAAATTTTTGAAAAGTGACTAATGTCTAAAAGGAAGCCTTTCGTACTCTACATTCCTCATGAAGCTCAATTTTATTACAAATTCAATAATATCACATGTACCAATTAGGTTAAAAAAAAACTATATATTTTTGTTGTCATCACAGAATTATTAAAGCTAGTTACTTTTTAATTTTCAAATTAATAAACAAGAAAAATTTGTCATACCCTAGCATCTCCTGCCTTCCTAAGCTCTGATATCCATCCAATATCAGCATTATGTCTACCTTCAAGAATCAAGTTGCTTCCTTGACTAACAATAAGAAGAATAAAGCAAAAATCAAAACTCAAACCGCAACATAGCAGATTAATCATTGGAGTTGAATCTCTTGGTAAATTCATACCTTTTCAGGTCATACCAGACTGGTGATAAATGTGTAAACTTGGAGTTGAAACTCTTCGCCATTTCGTAGCCCTTTGAATTCCTACATTAATTTAGTGCAAGAGCAGCTTATCTACACCGAGCTTTGTAACCAAAATGTTCGAGAGAAATCAGACTACAAATTCATCCAAACTCAACAAACGATAAAAATAACAATGCACAACTATTTAACCAAACACCAATAGTAGACCATATTAATTGGTATTATAATTGCCTTACTAGAGATTATATTACGATAAATAAAAAATAAAAAATTGCATTAGAAATGGCAAAATAGACGACTTTCAAAATTTGACCAAAACAGAGTTTGAAGGCGTACCATGGAGTAATATAGGCTAAAACAGGGTAGTTATGATGCCGGCGAGACATATTTTCTGAAACCTTTGTATTTTCCTGAGTTCCAAACATATAAATTACATATAAAAAAAGAAAAAATAAATAAAAAAACTGTAAAGATGTGAATTTTCACTCTTCAACATAAAATAGTTTCTCAAAATTCTACTGAAATGAGGAAAATTGGAGGTTAATCAATACTAAAATTAAGCTAAATATTGATCTTGTGCCTCGGTACTTACAGAGAGAATTTCGTTGTAATTCACATCAGGTCTAACGAGGCCTCGTTGGTACACATACGAATCGTCCGCATGAGTCGTTCGCTTAGCGAATTTGATTTTGTAGATGAATGCAGAGATCGCAGGAGATAAGATGAAGAAGACCACGAAGATGATGACTAGCTTTCGGTCTGAGGTTGCCGAGTCGCCGAGTTCTTCATTCTGAGCCCACGGTTCGACTCGGACGCTTCGGCGATTGGAACCCGGTGCGACTCGGCGTTCTCGCTTTTTGACCATTTTCGAGATCTCCGAGTCACGGCCGAGTCGGGAAAGCTCTTGCTCGGAACTCAGAAAACTCTGAAGAAGAGGTGGACTAAGCACGGCTCAGAGCCGCGTTGCGGAAGAGGAGTGGGGATGATCAAGTGTGTTGGGGTCTATTGTACCTAACAAGTCAACCAAGCTATTTTACGGTAATTACAGAACTGGTGCTTTTGTGCCAAATATCTTACATTGATATCTCCTTGCTTTTCCAAAAAAAAAAATTATGGAAAGATCTACCTGTCAGTTAACCTTAACGAAAAACCTTTTCCATTTGACAGTAATAAATATTACTAATTGCCTGCTAAATATTACTAATTGCCTGCTTACAACGCTTTTCAACCAATTTAAACCAGAAAGTTCAAATTAAAAATATACTGTAATTTTAATTTTTGTAAGAAAAAAATATTATAATAAAACAGGTTTGAAGTGAAATGAGTTGGACATAATTAATGTTCCAAACAGGCTATAAGATGGCAAAAGACGAGAGCCGGTTGTGACTTACTCTAAGCTGTGGGTCAAAATGGGTGCCGACTTTTTTATGGCCATGGGTTGCTGATATTTTAATAAGATTTTAAAAAAAGTAGTTAAAATTACACATTATAGCATGTGAGAGTTTTACATTATAACATTGAAAATTTTTATACTATTTATGATTAAAACTATGTAGTTAAAATTACTTTTTCAAACACCAAATTATTAATTATCTAATTTGTCGATGTTATTTATGATTTTTTTATTCATGAGTCTAGTTATGTCTTGAGGTAAAATCTATCTTTTTTCTGTAACCTTTTACTTGATTTGTTCATATTTTAGTATTTTTTGGGTTTTTGTCACGTTTGTCCCTTAAAATTTTTTTCCTTAATTTTTTTTAGTGATTGAGTTCCTAAATTTAATAAAGTACAATAATGAAGTTTTGATCACAAACTTCCATCAAAATTGGGATAAAAACCAATCATGTGAGACGATCTTAACTCATTTGAAGACCTGTACATTTCATTTACTCCTAATAAAAGTCAAATTATCTGATTTTATACCCAAATAAAAAAGGTAAAAGAAATTATATCATTGTTGATGACTTTTCATCAATTTTGTTAACTTATGTGTATATTTTAATCGTTGTAGTGTTCAAAATTTTGTTCTTCACTTTTAAACAAGCTGTGTGCATCTCACGTGACCGTTTTTTGTCTTAATTTTGATAAATATTACAAGTAAGAACTTAATTTTTACCAATTGCTGTGGAAAAAAAAAAAAAAAATAGAAGACCACATTAAAAAAAACGCGAAGTTTAGGGAGTAAATCCGCGAAAACGGAGGGCCTATATCCTCCGCAGAATTGTCCCGTCTTAAGCCGGTTCTTAGTAAGAAGCTATCTTACGACAATGCATTGTTAAAAACGTCAAATGACCCTAAATGCGTCGTCAAAAGACATCGCGTTTTCTGGGTTTTTTGCGGCTTATGCGGACCTTTTGAGAACACAAAAAATGTCATAAACAGGGGGGAAAAAAAAAATCTGCAAGGGGTTTTGTGAATTTTGCCTCTGTGCAGATAAACCCTAATTCGGGTCTTCCAATCCAGAAAAATCCCATAACAAGCTTCAGTCTTCAGCCTCCAAATCGTTTCCCATCATCATAACAAGGTGAGATTATCTGCTCTTCCTTTGAATTTTTCGCTCTTTAATTTATATTTCTGCAAATCCAATACATAGAATCTGAGCATGGAACCAATGTTCTTACTTTTTACAACCAAAGCCTCGGTATGTTCTTCTTCTTTACCTTTCTTTCTCTGATACAAGACTTCCTCTTCTTCAAACGCCCAATAATTCTGTCAAATCCCATTTCTCAAGGTCGCAATTTTTGCGCAAAAATCTGGTTTTACAAGAGAGAAGAAATGGTTTTTTGAATGGCCCTAGAAAAATCCATGTCCCATTTGGATCAATAAGAGCTGCTGTGAAGAGAAGGAAAGAGATTCCTTTTGATAATGTTATTCAAAGGGATAAGAAGCTGAAACTGGTTTTGAAGTTAAGGAAGCTACTTGTTGAACAACTTGATAGAATCATGCCTCTCAGAGACTTGGGTAGGTACAGAAAAGACCTTGGTCTCTAGCAAAAAAAACGGAGACTCATAGCGCTTCTGAAGAAATTCCCCGCGGTTTTCGAGATTGTGGAAGAAGGGTTTTCTCATTGAAGTTTAAACTCACACCTGAAGCTGAGAGGCTTTACTTTGAGGAGTGGAGGTTCAGGAACGAGATGGAAGATTTGTTGGTTGTGAATTCGAGGAAGTTGTTGATGATGTCGATAGAGCAGCGGATTTTGTTGGAGAAGATTGCTCATTTCAGGACTGATCTTGGGCTTCCTTTGGAATTTCGTGACACCATTTGTCATAAATACCCTCAATATTTTAGAGTAGTTGCAACTGGGTGAGGCGCGGCTTTGGAATTAACTCATTGGGATCCTGAGCTTGCAGTTTCGGCAGCAGAGCTGAATGAAGAGGAAAAGGGGGCTAGGGAGCTAGAAGAGAAGAATTTGATCATAGATAGGCCTCCCAAGTTCAATAGAGTTAAGCTCCCAAGGGATCTTGTTTTCTCCAAAGGGGAGATGAGGAAGATATGCCAGTTTAGGGAATTGCCATATATATCGCCTTACTCTGATTTTTTGGGTTTGAAGTCAGGGACAATGGAGAAAGAGAAGCACGCATGTGGATCACCTCGAGAAGAGAACGCTTGTGGATCACTTCACTCATTTTCGTGAGGAGTTTCAGTTTTCTCAGCAGCTGAGAGGGATGTTGATCAGGCACCCAGATATGTTCTATGTGTCCTTGAAAGGCGATAGAGATTCGGTTTTTCTTAGGGAAGCATACTGTGATTTGCATTTGATCGACAAGGATGGCTTGATGATCATAAAGGAGAAGCTTTGCTCTCTTGTTGCCGTCCCTAGATTTCCAAAACATGGCGCTCCTCGAAAACCTGCAGTTGGTACAGAATAGGATGATGAGACAAAAGATGGGAGCGGTGAAATTGGAGAAGGATGGTCTAACCTTGATGACCTTATAGGTGATTCTGGTTTCGACGATGAAGATGATTGGAGCGAAGAAGACGATGAAACGCCCCCACATTTCAATGAAGATGGTGATCCTGTGAACATTGGAATGGGAAATTCAGGCAAACAAGACATCAACTCGAGAAGGCGAGATGAAAAGAAGGTTCTCGTTCCTGTTCTCCCTGATAGTCAGCCAAGAGAACGGGTAAAATTGGCTCAAAAATTTGTTTTCTGTTTTAAACACCCTCGTCCCAGAGAGATACTGATCTTAGAGAGATTTGTCATGAGCCTTTGGACCAGTGTATTAAAATTTCGGCCCTCTTGGAATGGCTATTTGCAAGGCCCTACTATGCGTTTCTAACATCTCTTGGTTAGAAAAAGTGCAATGTATTAGATAAGGCCTCTAGTATAAAATTTCATGTTCCTCTCAGCATATGAGAATTCTTAAAGGCAGATCCGATATGACAAGAGCTCTAAACTGAAAATTCTAGTCCAAAGACCAAATACATGTAGGTTTCTCATGTTCATATATGAACAGTTCATATGCATTTCCTGGTTTATTTCATTTTTTTCCTGCTGGTTCAAAGGTTGTAATCTTAATTTTATACCATGTCTTTTGCTGAACTTGTATTGTCAAGTTTTCAAATTATCTGCAAAAACTTTTAATTTTGACACTTGGTCCTATTTTGCTAACGGCAACGGTTAAGTTAGAAAACAGGAAAGCAGTGATCGTCTCTTGTTCCCCATGCCTTGATTCAAATCCCAACAAAAATCACTCAAATTTCCAAATCAATCTCCACATTCGTCTCAAAAAAGATAAATGAGGTATATTCTCACCATTTAGCAGGTTGTGTGGGTAAAATGCCAAGGTAAAGTTTTGGAAATTCGTTGTCAAAACCCAAAAAGATGGAGGGCAAAATTGCTGAAAAACGATTATATTTGCTATGGGAAAATACCTGTCGTTACTCATAAATCTGTGGATACCTGTCGTTTTTATAAGATGTTGCCGTTCTACTTCTATCCTTTTCCTGATGTGTCGTTTTTTTGGGATGTGTGATAATTTTTTTGTTATTTACGGAGACGACGTCGGTTTCTGACAAAACGGGGCTCTTTTCCCTTTAAATATGATGTCATTTTTTTCAATTAATGACCTTTTTTGAACTATGGTCGTTTTTCTAGGGGTTGTTCAACTTCATGTCGCTTTGTTGACAGATTTGCTGTTGTAGTTATGCTCATGTGTACCGATTTATTTTTGTTTCTCAAGAAATTGCTGGTTTCACATATGTCGTTTTTTACGTTGGTGCCGTTATTTAAAGCTTCCTCTTTCACTCGTTTTATAGACACGTTTAAAGTTCATGTAGTATTCTTGAGAGATTTGATATAGTAACAAGTTCATGTCGTTTTCAATATATTATTGCCCTGCAGGCTGTCGTTTTTCAAGTTGTTTTACAACGTCATTTGATTTTTCATGTTGTCATTCTGTAGTTCTTTTGGATGTGTTCTCCGTTTCATATTATTTTCTGAAAATGTCTGCTAAACTGTGTCGTTTGCGAAGATGTTGCCGTTTTCTTAAAGTTTGTGGTTCTTGTCGATTTTATTATTATCATGTCGTTTTCAACAAAATAAAGACCTCAAACAACTTTTTGTGTTTTTATGGGTAAAAAAAATATTTCGATTAAAGGTGTTTATCAAATTCGCACAAAATACTATAATTGCAACTGCACTTTTGTGGGTTTTTTTTTTTTTTTTTTTTGAGTTTACCTTATTGTCCTCTGTTATAGAGAGACTAAAAAGTAATGAAAATTGCCACTATTTTTTACAGCATCATTTTGTAAACACAGTAGATAACTGAGTGATTGCAAATATAATCTAATGATAAATCTACATGGTATCTTTAATGTTGAAATCAAGAGTTCAAAACTCCTAACCACTTTTAAAAATTAAAAAATATATATTGAAAAAGAATAACTTTCTCCACTCTTTTTCTCTCTATTTTTTCAATGCTTTTTCGGTGTGGATTTGTTTCTATTTTAAAGATCCTACGTGATCTAGATAGACTTTAGAAGTCTCCTCTAGACTACTCCTTTAGGGAGGGTCAATGGCCCCATTAGACTCTCCTCTAAACAACCATTTTTACCATATTAGTTGCCCTGTGGACCTATATCTAGGACCGGTCTATAAAGAAAAATCTGTTTTCATCCTTATAGGTTTAAAACCTTACTACTTATAAAGCAGTAAAACCCAGTCTAGTTTATAATGTACTATAAAGATTGAGATACAATGTTTTATGAGTAGTAGGGTTGTAAACCCATGAGTTTAAATCGAAGTACTTTTTATAAAAGGAGAGAAGGAAAAGAGGGACAAATAATGGTTTCTTAAAACTTTTTAAAATAAATAGTATATTTTGAAATATTCAACATTTCCCTAAAAAAAATTGACGTAAACAACGTGTTTACACCATAAATAAGGGTTATTTACACCGAAAATATATGAATAAATAAATTATTTATATTGTAAATATGCTACTTACTCACATAATTTACTTCTTTTTGAAAAATGCTCTTTTGCTACAATTTTTGAAAAAAAAAGGTCCCTTGTCCCACCATGATGGCAGAGAAAGAAAAGGATCTTTGATGTTGTGATTTCACTTCAACATCGAAAGAAGAAATTACTTATTATATAAATTGGCCAATCCTTCTAAATTGGGATAGGTATCACATTCTCAAGGACCCAACTCTTACTTTCTTAGGGACTCAGATCTCTTCGCATTGATCTTTAATATTTTGGCATTTTTATTTGCCCATTCTAAACTTGTTGTTCTTTGGGTTTCTCTCTCAATCTCGCATGTGATCACAGATATATCCCATATAGATTCAATTGTAGTTTCTAACTTCCACACTTAGAAAAATGGTGTTTGGCAAACCGGTTTAAATAGAAAAAATTGATTCAAAACTGTAGATGTGAGTTTTACACTGTGGTAGTTTTTGCTTGACATTTGTTACATGTGAGACTTTATGCTATTATTGATTCGAACCGGTTTGCCAAATGGAAAGATAAATTACATTTTTGTATAATAGAGATAGTAATATGTCTCTGAAATGCTATAAAATCAAACACAAGAGAATATGAAAATATACATTTTTGATATATTTGGAATCAACATCTAGCGCCGTGGCACCGAAATTCAAAGCCGTGTCGCTAGAAATGAGCAGAAAAACTTTTCGGGACAGAGAGCATTGAGGCATGTGGAGCGCTAAGGCACTAGGCTGAGGCAGCTTGGGTGCTATAGTGCCCACTAGATTTAAGCAACATTTTGAGGCAATACAAGCAGCGTCAAAAAACCTAGCACCATGGCACCCATCGAAAAAGTGCTGATATGAAAATTATATTCTTTGACTTACTCTGAACGGATTTTTTATTGGTTGTATACTTATATACAAATTGAATGTCTATTACTAACAAATATATCTATTATAATAGTTGTGATGCTATATAAAAACTAGATACCTTCACATGAAAAAATATCTTTACGTGTGAAAAGTTACAAAAGTTTAAATGGTTGTATCGATTCATGAAATAGCACCCTTGCATGATATTAATCTCTAGAAATTTATAGGTTTTGTTGAGAGTATTGTAATGAATGTAATAGAACCAAGATTGGCTCATTGACTACAGAGAGTTAGTTGTACAGTTAGTATAGTTAGAGAAAACTAATTTTGTTAGAAGTTAGTTACACAGTTATTACACGGTTATTACTATAGCTTAGAATTTATAGCTACTCTGTATATTGAACATATAGTACATAAGTTTTTCTATCAATGAGAAGAACCAATTCTTAATTCCTTCGTTCATCTTTCCCTCTCTTTCTATAGGAAACATAGTTCCTATGATGGTATCAGAGCCAACCATTTTTGAAGAAAGCTCGAGTTCAGTAGCTTCAATGGTGGATCCTGCAAGTTTAGCAACTTAAAGGTTTGTTCCAGTGTCTTTCAATCATCTAATCTCCTTAAAATTGGATCAAGATAATTTTCTTGTTTAGTGTAAATAAGTTCTTACCACAATCAGAGGACATCGTCTGCAAAACTTTCTATTTGGTATTACTCCCCTTCCTGCAAAGTTCTTGGCTCCTGGAGATGAAATTCTAGGTTGATGTAGAATATCTCAATTGGGAACATCAAGGTCAACTAATTCTCTTATGGCTTCTTTCATCAGTGTCAGAATCACTTCTTCTTTGAACTATGAATTGAGAAACATCTGCTCAAATTTGGCAAACACTGGAAGTTTATTTTAAAGTTTAGAGCAAAGGGAATGGATTCGGAGTAAGCAAGATTAGCCGAAGAAACATCTAGACTTTTGATGTTCTTTTCAATGCAAACTTCTTGAGCAAGAAGAAGAGACTCAATTTCCTCAACTGTATAGGGATCGTTTCTTGAATTGACAGTTAAAACTAAATTCTCATATTTAGAAGGCAATCCTTCAAAGATTGCATCAATGTGATCTTTGGCTATGAGATGATGGCCAACGAGAGCAAGAAGATCGACATAATGATGAATCTTGAGAAGAAATTCATTAATAGAGAGAAAACCTTTCTTTGCGGACTGAAGCAGAGTTTATTGAGTTACCTTTGCACGAATTTGTTGAGAAGTGTCAGAAAATGGTGTAGGAAAAGCAGAAGATCTACCAACATGAGCAACATTCCCCTGCGACGGACCAGAAAGTTGAGAAGGACCTTGAAATGAGTGATCAAATCAATAATAACATCCTTGAACTATATGTCCCATACATCCACACAATTGGCATTGCATCTTGCCATTAGCAAGCCAGTTTCTTTAAGTAGATCCAGATCAACCACCATGCTAGGATCCACGACCATTTACAAAATGACGAGTGTTGAATCCACTAGAAAACGAAGAATTTGATCCTCGACCATAGGGAAAAGGATGATGCAAGGGTCGATATGCATTGGACCCAGAGAAAGAGGGGTAAAATGGCTTCACAACAATTTTCTCAACTAGCACAGTATACTTTTGGTCAAGAAGAAGGGCTTGCTTATGTTTTGCAAGCCACTCTAAACTCTGTGAACGATGATCAGTGGTATCCAGATTCTAGAGCAACGAACCATTTCACTGCAAATGGCTCCAATTTGATGCACAAGACTGAATTTCATGGTCCTAAGCAAGTGCATATGGGTAATGGTAAGGGCCTTGGTATTTATCATATTGGCACTTCTGCATTTTCTTCCTCATTTGATCACTCTCATATCTTGTCCCTTACTCACTTACTTCATGTTCCAGAAATTACAAAGAACCTTTTCAGTGTCTTTAAATTTGCTCTTGATAATGATGTTTACTTTGAATTTCATGCCTCTTCCTATTTTGTCAAGGATCAGACTACTCATAAAGTCTTACTGGCTGGGAAACTTAAAGATGGACTCTATGTCTTTAACTCTTCTCAACTTCAACCTTCCTCAGTAAAATCATCTTGCTCAACTTCTAGTTCTAAAGTCATTGTTCCTCATGTCTTAGCTTAAACAGTGTCTCATTCCAAATGTAAAAATACTTCATTGAAGTCTAATTCTTCTAATCAGTATTGTAAAGATGTGTAACACCTGAGATTTTTAATGCATTAAAAATGCATTAAATTAAAGATTATGTTAAGACAAAGTACAATTAAAGGAAAATACTGTATAATAAGATGGAAAATTATACAGTGTTAGAGCAACGCAGTATAAGAATTGAATTGTGTGGACCACAATTTCTTTTTTATACTTTTATAAAAGAAAAAGGAAAAAAAAAAGGAAAAAAATCAGAAAATTGAGGGCAAAATTCGAGACTTTCTCTCTCCTCTTTCTCTCTCTAGAATTCTCTCTCTCTCCTCAAATCTCGTTTGAGATTCCGGCGTTATTTTTCGACACCTCCCATACCAGTGGGAAGCTCTCGTTGAGCTGAGTCCAACGAGGTGTCGTGCCACCCAAATAGCCGCCGGAGGAGGGCCCACGCGCCGCCCAAAGTGGCGGCGAAACCCATATTTTCTCGACGTCGTTTCTCGGCCGTCCGACCACCAATCGACGTGATTTTGGTGTCTATGGACTCAGTGTGAGGAGAGGAACAAGATGGTACCAATTTTCCAGCTCAATTTTGGCTGGAAAGGCTTCGCCGGAGCTGCCCGTCTCCGCCGTGTCGCCGCCCCTCGAGAACCGCCGATAATGGCGGCGGTGAGGTACACCGCCGCCACCGTTCGACTCAGACGGCGACGGGGAGTGAAACCCCTCGCCTAATTTCTCAGCCCAGCCGCGGTTGGTCGGAGTTCCACCTCCGCCGTTGAGCGTCGTCGCGGAAGCCATCGTAGCCACCGTTCCCGGCTGCCTCGCCCTAAATTGAAAGGGGGAAAACGTTCAGATGGTTGAGAAGAGCATGAAGCAACTCTCAATTGTACGAAATGACGGCCGGTCACCGGAGAACGACCTCCGCCTTGGTGCGCCGCCGTGGGGAGCTTCGGGCCGCCGTTTCACGCGGTGTTGAGCTGCCCCATCGTAGGGGAAACACTCAGAGGAGGTCGGGGAACAATTCCCCCACCTCAATTTCACGGTATCTCCGCCGGAGATAGGAGATCGGAGCCGCCGGTTTTGGCCGTGAATTCCGTCTTCGATTTGCTATGTTAGAGGCCGAATTGGGTGAAATTGACCCCACCAATCGACTCAGGAGGGTCGAATTAGGGGGGGTAGGCTCGAGCTCAGCCCTCAACGGAGCCAACCGCCGCCGGTCAACGGCCGGTCAACGGCGGTCAACGCCGGTCAAAGGGCAAAATGGGATTTTGTGATCCGGACCTCTGATCGAAGATCCGAGACCGCCTCCCGACTCGTTTCGACGCTCTGAACGCAATGGTGACCTCCGTTCGAGCTAATTCCACTCCGATGAAAATCATCTGGTACCAACTGCACGCGGATCGAGACGATTCAAACAGCAGTATCGGAGTTCAGAATGACAGTTTCAAGAATGAATGATCTCCAGGAAGCATTCCTAGCCATTCATGGTAGCTCGAGGAGCACTGCAGAGGATGCTTCATATACTGTAGATGCAGCGAGATACAACTGGATCTGCTTAGCTTGGAGTTCAAGTAAGTAGGAATCTCGACTGCAGTATGAACTTTTTTAGATGCTTTCATAGAAATTTATGAAATGCATGATCAGTGATTGTTACACTGTTTTATGTAAGAATAGGTTTTATAACGTTACAGGGTGACGAAAAAACCCGTTAAGGGTAAAATCGTCATTTTTAAGGAAACGGCTAGAACGGAGTCGAACACTCCGATTTAGCATAATGTTATTAGATGGAAAATGTTCCGTGATACGTTAAGTAACGTAACGGTCATATGAGATCAGAGATTTCATAAGAATGTTTTAAGTAAACGAGTGGTAACCGATGGGTTACAAAGTTAAAAGGAAAAGTAACCCCGGTGGGTTACAAGGCTAATTGAAGGAAATGTAAACTGACAGTTTATAAGGTTGAGTAAGAGAACGGTAGACCGAAAGTATACTAGTCAAGTTATGAAAAAAGGAATAAATGGTTAATGTTTACGTTTTATTATCAATCGAGTGGATTGATAATAAAGAAAGTTAATTAATGAGTCGGCTGTCGTTTGATCAGGACACAGAGGCCGACCAATGGAAGGAAAAAGGAACGAGAAAGGAACGGAATAGAGAACGCTAGAGTATAGTTCGGGTAAGTTTCAAACCTCACCTACAGCATGAAGTAAATGATTTTTAAATGCTCATTTATATGTTTGCAAATGTGTTTGCAAATTGTTAAGCAAGTTGTTTTTAAAGTATGTTTGCATTATTTATGCAAAAAGTTTTAAAGTTCAAGAAAAAGAATTGCAATGAATTTGCAACCATTATGTTAAAGGTTTATTTGCATATTGATATGCATAACGTTATTTAAAAGTTTAAGTTATGATTTTCAAAGTATTGAAAGTATGTTTTGCATTATGACAATGCAAAATGTTTAATAGTTTAAGTTATAAGTTTCATGTTGCATTTGCTATGCAATAAGTTGCATTTATTGTGCAATAAATTTAAGAATAAAAGTTATAGCTTGCAAAATATGTTTGCATTTTATGATGTCTTTATTAAGCAATATGTTGCATTTGTTATGCAATGAGTGTTAGAATGCAAGTTATGATATGCAAAATGTGTTTACATTTTATGTTGCATTTGTTATGCAATGAGTTGCATTTATTATGCAATTAATTTTATAATACAAGCTATGAATTGCAAGTGTATTGCATATAATGTGATTGCATTTGAAATGCTCACTAAAGTTAATAAGAAGGTAACGTAAGGATAAAAAGAAAGTGTCGTACCAGCCTCTTTGTTATGAGGTAATGAAAGTAAAATTAAAGTGTGACCTCCTGAAGGTGAGGTACAAGACATCAATGTTTGATGGTCTCAAGTCTTCCACAAGGGAAGCATCATGTTTATGATCTCATGATTAATGAGTTGGTACGAACACTAAAGAAAATAAGGAAAATGAAAGTTATAAGATAAAGAAAGTTAAAGAATAAGAATAAAGGTTGAGAAAGAAAGGAATATTTAAGTTTATAGAACGTTCATAAAATGCTCATAATTGAAGTTAATAATTGAGCATAAATGGAGTCATGCATTCTGATGTTACTTGAATGCTTTTTTATGAAATGTTTATATGTTATGTTTATGGAAAACATTCTGAAAAATGTTTACGATAAATGTTTATGAATAACGTTTTCATGTTTTCAAGAAACGGTTTATGAACGACGTTTTAAGATAAACGTTCAAGAAATGTTTAAGAGAAAGGTTTTACATTAAATGTTTATGAAAAACATTTCATGTTTGCAAGAAAAGGTTTACGAATGACGGTTTAAGAAAAACGTTGAAGAAATGTTTTACGAAAAACGTTTATGCAAAACGTTTCAGAAATGTTTTATGAAAAACGTTTTCAGAAATGTTCTATGAAAGACGTTTATGAAGAACGTTTTTAGAAATGTTTAAGGAAAACGTTTATGAAAAATATTTCATAAATGTTTATGGAAAACGTTCATGAAGAACGTCTCAAGAGAAAGGTTTTCATGAGAAAAGTTTTAAAGCATGTTTAAATGCTTTGTGAGATTATGTTTGAACTTGCTGAGCGAAAGCTCATTAAAAGTTTTTCATGCTGTAGGTAACTTATGGGTGACCAATGGGACCCGTTAGAAGAGCTGGGTGCTGCGGATGACAGATGCGAAGATTTGGGTATGGATACCATCACTGTTTGCTTCCGCTATGCAAAGAAAATGTTTTCCATTGTTTAATGTTGTGTTTTCGAAGTTTAAAGAAAATCAGAGTTTTAAGAATTGTATTCAAAGTTTTAAAATACAGTTTATGGACTCTTTTATGTAATTATAAAGTAAAGTTTTAAACTATGATTTAATAAATGTTTCTTGTTAAGTTTTAAGAAACGTTTTGAAATGATTTTAAGGGCAAGTGTTGAGCAATGTCTCAACTTGAATGCGACAGAGGTCGCATCAATATTAAAGAACGTTTAAGGAAAGAAAAAAAAATTTTATTACAGTATTTTCTTACTAAGTAAGTAAGATTACTGTTTATGAAACGATGTTTAAGTAAGTAAAGTGACTGCCCGAAAAGGCGGGTCGTCACAAGATGTTTCTAGTTCTAATGACATTTTTGATCTGTGGCACAAACGCCTTGGTCATCCTTCTGAGAAAATTGTAAAATCAGTACTTTCCTTTTGTAATATCAAGTATATCAATAAATATACTTCTTCTGTATGTCAAGCATATTGCATGGGAAAATTGCACAAGCTTCCATCTCTTGAATCATCAGTTACTTACACTAAACCATCACAACTTATTCACTCTGATTTGTGAGGACCCTCTTCTTGGATATCTACTAATGGTTACAATTATTACATCCACTTTACTGATGCCTATTCTCGTTTTACTTGGATTTACTTACTTAGACAAAAGTTTGAAGCCTTGACAACCTTTGAAATTTTCAAAAATCAAGTGGAACTGCAATTAGGTCACCAAATTCTAACTGTTCAAACTGATTGGGGAAGGGAATATTGTGCATTTACTGAATGCCTACAAACTCATGGTATAATCAACAAAACATCATGTCCACATACCCGTGAACAAAATGGACTTGTATAAAGAAAACACAAGACTATAGTTGAACATGATTTGACATTACTAGCACAAGCCTGTATGCCGTTCAAACACTGGGATAAAGCCTTTAGAACCTCAGTTTTTCTTTCCAATAGGTTACCCATTGTAACTTTGCAAGGCAAAACTCCTCTATAAACACTATTTCATACCAAACCTGACTACTCTCAAGTGAAAGTATTTGGTTGCCTTTGCTATTCAAATCTTAGGCCGTACAATTCTCATAAATTTCAATATCACACTCAACCTTGTACTTTTGCTGGCTACAATCTTAATCATAAAGGTTTTAAATGTCTTTCCTCTGGTGGCAGATTATATATCTCTCGTGATGTCATATTTAATGAACACCATTTCCCTTTCTCTACTTCTCCTCCTTCTTCTTCTGTTCAGCCATTCTCTCCATCTCCTTTACATGTCCTATCTCCAGTCAGTTCCCTTTTATCCACTCTTAATTCTTGTTCAAAAAATGTAGATGTGCCTAATATATTACATATTACTGCTCCTACTACTTCTTGTTTGCCTGCTACAAAAACAGGTTCTTTAGTTGATCCTACAAATTTGCAAGCTCCAGGGGTAAGAAGAAGAAGAGCTCCTAGTCAAGGCAATGATAATGTCCATCCTATGCTTAGTAGACTCAAAGCAGGGGTGGTTAAGCCCAAAGTCTTTCTGGCCAGCAAAGAACGAGCCACAGTCAGTGATGCAATACAAAGACTAAAATGGAAACAGGCCATGACTGATAAATTCTTGGCACTACTCAAGAAAAAAAACTTGGTCCCTTATGCAACTACCAGAAGACAGAAAGGCCATAGGCTGCAAGTGGATTTTTCAAGATAAAGAAAATCCATATGGCTCGGTGAACAAATACAAAGCTAGATTGGTTGCAACAGGCTTTCATCAAATTCTAGGATTTGACTTTAATGAAACCTTTAGTCCAGTAGTGAAGCTTATAACTATAAGAGTAGTACTTATAATTGCTCTTGATAAAGGCTGGTCAGTAAGGAAACTGGACATTAATAATGCCTTCCTCAATAAAGACTTGCTTGAAGAAGTATATATGCATCAACCTGAAGGATTCATAGATCCTAAAAATCTTGGTCTAGTCTGCAGACTACATAAGTTATTATATGGCCTAAAACAAGCTCTACGAGCCTGGTTTGATAAGCTATATAGTCCCTTGATCTCATTTGGTTTCTCATTTGTAAAATTTGATCGATCACTCTTCATTAGACATAGTGCTGACCATTGTACCTTTGTACTTATCTACGCAGATGATATACTTGCTAAAGGAAGCAATGAAAAAGTAATTTAAGAACTAAACTCTTGACTGTAAAACAGGTTTACCCTAAAAGATCTGGGCCCAATAAACTATTTTCTAGGCATTGAAGTACACAAGACTAATGATGGTCTACTTTTGTCATAAAAGAAATATGTCGCAGATTTACTATGCAAGGCCAAAATGCAGTATGCTAAAGCTATAAGTGTGCCTATGACTCATGGCTTGAAACTAACTTCTTTTGGCAGAAATCAGGTTGACAATCCTTCCTTTTTGTAGAAGCATTGTTGGTGCACTACAATATGTTACTATCACAGGACCAGAAATAGCCTTTAGTGTTAATAAAGTCTGTCAGTTTATGTAAAATCCACTAGAAGTGCATTGGAAGGCAGTCAAACACATCCTAAGATATTTGGCAGGCACTCTCGAATATGGTATCCATCTAAAGACAAGGTCAGCAACAGAATTTACTCTAATAGGCTTTGGTGATGCTGATTGGGCTTTTGATTTAGAAGACAAGAGATCAACAACTGGCTATTGTGTCTTTCTAGGACCAAATCTTGTATCGTGGAATTTCAAGAAACAAAGTACAATCTTAAGATCATCCACCGAAGCAGAATTCAGAAACCTTGCTAACTTAGTCGTTGAAATCACATGGATACAGTCATTGCTTGAAGAATTGAAGATTAACTGTCCTCATGTGGCCACTATCTAGTGTGACAACTTAAGCACTGTAATGTTAGCTGCCAATCCAGTACTTCATGCTCAAACAAAGCACGTAGAGTTGGATTTATACTTCGTACGAGAACAAGTATTGCAAAAAAAGATTGAAGTCAAACATGTTCCCTCTCAACACCAACTGGCTGATGTATTTACCAAGGCTATTTCTAGTTCCCACTATCATATTCTTCGTACTAATCTCACTGTAGAAAAACTTTCTACACTGAGTTTAAGGGGGGGCTATTGAGAGTATTGTAATGACTGTAACAGAACCAAGATTGGTTCATTGACTACAGAGAGTTAGTTGTACAGTTAGTATAGTTAGAGAAAACAAATTCTGTTAGAAGTTAGTTACACAGTTATTATACGGTTATTACTATAGCTTAGTATTTAAAGCTAGTTTGTATATTGGACATATAATACATAAGTTTTTATATCAATGAGAAGAAACAATTCTCAATTCCTTCATTCATCTTTCCCTCTCTTTCTCTGAGTAACATAGTTTCTGTTAGGTTTCATATCCTGTTCTAAAATACAATATGATTTGCTCAAGATTTGTTATATCATGGGGTAATTTGCCGTAAAATTTCGTTAGGAAACTTAATAATAGGGGTAAAAAAAACCTTTAACAAAAGTATTCATAGATGCCTTAAACTTGTTCATACTTCCATATTTTCTTAGCCTCAATTTCTTGTTTCCCAGAAGCTCTCCAACATTTTGATCAGGTAAGCCAATTATTAGGTGCTCTACAATGGGGTATGTAGCACCCAGATTTTAATTAAGTGAAATTGATATGTAAAATAGTGTATTAGTGTGCCTAAATGTGATTTGAACTTAATTTGCTTATTTTGTGGTATTTTTCAATTTATTTGCTCTCTTTGTTATTTTAATTGTTACAATGAATTTTTAAACAAAACAATTTTTTAAATTCCGAACAAGTCCCATTTGGAAAACCATATACAGGACATGGATATCCCTCTGCAAAACCACCATTCTTTTCCTTTATTTAATCTCTCTCTCCTTCTCTTCTTTCCTCATTCCCTTACTCTCTCTCTCAGACGCTCCCTTTCTCCCCTCTTTCTCTCAGCGTCTCTATCCCTCTTTTCTCTCTCTTTGATTCAAAAATTTTGAGCTCAAGTCTTGCTCCTCAGTTGGATTGAAAGCTTAGAAGCACAATTAGGCCTCCACAAACTCGAATCAAAGCTCCAATTCAAGGTTAGTTACTCTATTTCTCAAATTTCAAACTTTTCCCAAATTTCTCAATTCTCTTTGTATGTTGAAATCCAAGTTCCATTTTGCTTAACCTTTTATCTAAGTTGTAGAACTCAAATCATCTAGAATCTAGGCTTGATTGGACGAAAATAGGATTAAATCAAGTTTTTTTCTTTTTCCTCATTTTTGGATTTCCTTGAAAATCTCTACGTAAAACTTGTTTAAAGTTATTTAAATGTGTTCTATTATGTTTTCCTATCATTTATGAACATTTATAGGTGCTCTGAAAATTGAAAAAATAGGTTGAAAATGGGATTTCGAGCTCGGGAAGCCGAGAGTCAAAATTTGGAAAATTTCAAATTTTTTCAGTTCGACAGGCCAATCTTGAGCATCGATAGGCCAGATTCATGAGTTTGACATGCTAGACTCATATTATTGGCATATCGAACCTAGAGCAGTTCGACAGGCCGATTCCATACGGCCAATAAGTCGAACTGTGGAGTTTGGTAGGCCGGACCAAGAAATTCGACAGGCTGACCGGGCTTCACAAAATTTGATGTTTTTCACCCGTTTTTACTGTTTTGAACCTAGATAAAGACTTTGACATGGTAGTAAGAATTTGTGAACTTCAAAGGCACACTAAGACACCATAAGATAGCATTGTGATGTAAAATACTTTAAGATAGATATTAACAAACCTTGTTTATATTTTAGGTTGTTTATGGTTCTGTGGAGCTAACGAATAGCGGATCGAGACTGCAGTGTTGAGACACGGTGCAGGACAGCGAGGTAGGACTTTTACCCCTTCTTTGTTATCCATCCTTTTAAATGGTTTTGGCCTCAAAGTAAATTCTTTCAAACTCTTTTCAGTAAATGACTGAAAAGGATTTTTATAAGTAGTTTTCATAAATTGTTGAAAGATGTGATGTCCATAATGAATTGAATAATGATTTATACATTAGGGCATGATGCCATTTTCAAAGATTGGGTCATGTAGAGAACGACCTTGGGAGTAGGTCCTGAAACCCAGCTGGGACATTGCGGTGGTGATATTTAATGGTTTGCTCGAGATAAGATAATGAATTCATTTTCAGTTGAATGAGGGACTATTTTGGAAAGAATGACTAAATTAAATTTATTTATTGTCTTTTCTAGATATTTTCTTGAAATGATAAATTTTATATTCAAATTCAATGATTTCAAACTTAGTTCTATTGAGCCCTTCACTCACATTTTTTATTCTTGTTTTAAACATTTTCCCTATTTAGAAGGAATTTAGCTTATGACCGACTAGGAGCCCATCGATCGGACTCGTGAGTAGTAGAAGATCTCCAGTAGGTTATTCACTTTATTTGTTCAAGGCATGTAACACTTTAATTCTCCTCTTTTGTATTGGACTATGGTTGTAATCTAATTATTGTCGATACTATATATATACACTAATGTGGGTCCGATAAGACCCAACTTGTATTTATAATTTTCTTATTATTTTATCTCATCTTGTTTGCATTAAATTAGGGGTTTTAATTTAAAAAATTTAAAATCCATCACATTTTTCATAATTAACTTTATCCTTCAATTAGTGATTTTTAATTAAAAAATTAATTTAATTAACTTAATTAATCTATCACCTAACCTTTTAGGTTGGACGTGACAGGAGAGTAAAGAATCTCACGAAGTTTATTATAAAAATATCTCCTGACACTCATGTCCTCAAATGATGACATTGATCGTCACTCATTGCAACTTGCATGCGAATTATCTACCAAGCGAATAAAGATAGGAAACTTTTTTTTTTTTTTCCTTGTGTGGACATTATGTTGTGACAAGTATTCTTCAAAGGTGCCTTTCCATGGCTTTATTCTTACACTGAGCTTTATAATTTGCTGACATGCAAAGACATCCCCAAGTACCACTTTCTTGGATATATTCACCCAACATGGAATAAGAGGTTGTAATTATGCCACTCGTGTCAAGAAAGGATATTCCAAGGTATATAACTTACCTCTCACGTTACACTCGTGTGAACCCCCAAATCTTGGGAACTATAAATAGGCCTCTACGGCTCACTCTTTTGAGTAAGCTAGTAAAGGCCTTAAGTGGCCAATATAGAAAGAGGGTTTATAGCTTTTTGCTCATTCTTAGAGGAGAGAGCAAAAATTTAGGGAAAAAAAAACCCTCATGAGTGATTAAAAGCACTACCCCATATATATATATATATATATATATATATATATATATATATATATATTCATGATATAAATAAGTTGTTCTATGTTTGCCACCTGTAGAGGGGCTTACATAAGCGCACATTTGGAGAGATTAATGAGAGTGATAAAAGGGCTCGTTCCTATTTTGTCTTACTGTGGCAGCCGTCTAGTTACTCTCCCTTAAGGCTTCCGAATGAATTTTGTTTTTTAAGCAAAATTAAGCTTTGGGAGCCTTGAGGGGAGAGTGGCTAGATTGTTGTCATGTGCTTCTAATTGCATGTATTACCTGCATATATATTTCAAGTATAAATATATATATATGTATGTATGTATGGAGTTCTCATATTTAATTTGTTATATTTCTTTATCAAACGTTTCAAAATTTTATGGCAGGTACTTCTGGGGTTTTACTTTAAACTATTCAAGAACAAATTAGAATCTTTTTTCTTGTTTCCAGCTCCTAGTTATTGAACATATTCATTTTGTTTTTATTCAAAATAATTAGTTCTTTTAGATTATTCTATAAACTATTTCAAAAGTTGCGTTTTTAATTTCTAAGTTTGCAGCACAATTTTCCACTTTTTTAGGTACTTAATAATACGCAGTGCTGCCATCCGGAACTTGAGAAGGGGGACGGACTACTTTGATTAAGCCTTGTAGACAAACCAAACTTGCGGAGAAATGACAGAAAAACGAAACTTCCCCTCTTCCACAATTAGGTAAAGACCAGAGGGTCTGGAAACCCACGCCACACGATCTTTTCGCGAAGCGCTCTCTCATATGTTTCCATTGTCATAAAAATTGATAGAAAATATGTATAGAGGACTATAAGGAGTTTAACTTTTTAAAACGTGATAAGGAATAATTTTTTTTGTTGAATTTATGGTTCAAGTGAGACTAAAATGCAAGCTTTGACTTGGTTTAGGGACCAAACAATTCAAACCCTAAAATTTAAACTGGAAATTGTCATTAGCAAGAAGGAAAACTACTGCTTTACTTCTCCTCCTGAGTTACGGGGACACTTTAATGGATGTCCCTTTGCTTGATGGGGTCTCATGCATGTTTCCAATACTATATTTTACATCACCAGAGACTAAAGTAGATCAACTATATATAGTCCTAACTATAAATATATATAAACATGAATCGTTCTTGTTCAATGCTAGCTTTTATATATATATATATATATATAATTTAGTCGTGGCCTGTAGCCTATAAGTGACTCTTGAGCTCACGTCTCCAGATTGTAACACGTCTAGGAAGAAAAAAATTAATGCTTAGAAACCAAGACAAAAACCAGAGTATAGCACTCCGCTGAGAATGTAACGACCGAGAACAAATAAATTAGCAAACAAAATAAAAAGAAATAAACTCTTAATTAGTAATTAAGCCTTTGTGAGTTCTATTGGGTGTCAACTTTCTTGAGAGATACTGATATCTCTCCTTGATACTTTCGGTTAATTGTTTACTCGAAAAATAAATTGAAAGAAAAAAATGTCTCGTTTTTTCTTATTCTTTAAACATCTTGGAAAAGCATATGGCTATTTATATATACATATATGTATGTGTATACGTACGTATGTATGTTGTGCTATGTGAATAAAGCGCTAAGTTATCATGTTTTCTCAGTAGCAAAGTATCTTTCCTTTGCTGTTAGTACAATTTGGAAGACAAGCCCTAATGGGTTCAGTACTTAGTTACTCCCTTTTTCAGTGAACTTTTTATTTAGTATATTTATTTATATATCCTTGTTTCACTTTATTATAGATTCTGAAATATTATTTTCAAGAACTCTGGAGTTTTAGTTAGTTTAATCTTGACAAACAACGGTTAATTAAGCTCAAATTGAAATTATTGGTGATGTATCCTACATAGCAATGAGATTATCTCGGACTGAATTGAACCAGAATTCAACCCATCTTGAAAAAGCAAAAACCACAGGCACAAAGCAATTCTTGAGAAGAATGTATATATAAACACACACACACACATACATATACATACATGACCATAGACTGTGCACCACAAATTTGCAGGTCCGCTGCTGAACGTTTGGATGGATAATATTTGCACACTTTTTGGTTCACCTATGACAATAGTTAAGGATATTTTGAGGAAAAATCACTAATATACAATTTCTTTCCGTTATGAGCAACCAATTTTCCAAACTCAATTTGTTTCTTTGTTGATTATATTTGCATATATGTTCACGGTTGGAGGTTTTGGCTTAAATATTAATTCTTCCCTTTTGTTGTTTGAATATTTGTTGTACAAGAATGAAATAAATAAGGAAGGATAATACTAAACAAGCACTTCTGGACCTCAGGTTATAGATTTCAAAATGGGTCAATGATGTGTTAAACGGTAGACATGGCATAGTCCAGCATGATTATTAAATGGGCTATGAAAAAGGTTGAGTTTGTTGCAACTTTTAGACATAAACACATTAAAAGCATGATACATTAAGGGACCGAGCACAAAATAATGTTGCATTTTAATTATGTAGTTTTTATAATTTTCTAGCAAGACATAAAATGCATAATTTCTTTTTCTTTAGAATATTTTATCTCATTTGAATTTTTGTTTGGTAAGGTTTTCAATGTTGTAGGATCTTTTTTAATCATATTCCTTGTTTCATTATAAATTAATTTTTTTATTGTGTTTAATACTTTATTTTTCTTGTTTATTTATAATTATTGAATAAGTACGTCTTGACCTCTGGTTATTAGAGGTTTCAAAATGCATCACTGGTACTTTTGGGCCTCTTATTAAAGATTTTTAAATGGGTTAGTGATGCGCTAAAAAATAGACACAACATAGCACGATATGATTATTAAATGAGCTAACATTTATAAAAAAAAAATTGGGTTTGATGTAACTTTTGAATACAAAGAGCGTTAAAAGCACAACATGTTAAGAGGCCATGGCACGATAAAATTGCTTTTTGATTATGTAGTTTTTATAATTTTCTCACAAGACATATTATGAACTTTTTCTTCAAAATATTTTATCTCATCTGAATTTTTGCTTAGTAAGATTTATGATGTTGTAGGATCTTTTTTAATAATACTTCTTTGTTTCATTATAATTTTTTTATTGTGCTTAATCTTTATCTTTCTTCTTTGTTTACAATTATTGAACAAGTACTTCTGGACCTTTGGTTAAAGGTTTCAAAATACATCAGTAGTACTTTTCCACCTCTGGTTAGAGGTTTCAACATGGATCAATCACATGCTAAAAAATACACATGGCTAGCACGGTATGATTATCAAATGGACTAACAATATTTATAATAAAAAAGAAGTTAAATTTGATATAATTTTTAGACACAAAGCACGTTAAGAGCATGACACAATAAGTGACTAAGTACACAATAAATAGCATGATACTATTTCTTTTTTTAATGGGAAAACATAATATTTCTTTTTGATTTTGTAGTTTTTATAATTTTCTCACAATACATATGATGAACAAATTTTTTCTTTGCAATATTTTATCTCATTTGAATTTTTGCTCAGTAAGTTTTACAATGTGTGGGATCTTTTTTAATCATATTCCTTGTTTCATTATAAGTTAATATTTTTTATTGTGTTTAATACTTTATTTTTCTTGTTCATTTATAATTTTGTCATTGAAGACAATAAAAGTACGATTAGAGCACATGCATATATTAAGGCTATAGTATGAATATAAATAGATATATAGTGGGCCAAGCTTAGCGCCATGAATTAGAGGAATGAGCGAAATAGCAATTTTGGTTGTGTTAACTCAAATTAATAGCAGATATAATTTTAGAAAAGGTTCAGCTCTCTCTCCCTCCCTGCCTCGATCTTGGTGAATGGGAACATCATGGCCGCAGGAGCACCCCATGGCTCCACTGCAACGAATCCAAGATCGCATCGAAGAAGACAAAGTTGAGGAAGAATTCGCCAGTGCTAAGCGAGGAAGACGATGTTGAGCTCGTTTCGATCTGAGCTCGATGGCGCATTTCGGTTGCGTCGACCACTGCATTTGCGATCATCGCTGTGTTGCTATTGATAGGCTTCCTATGACGGCTGAGGGAACTGCCGCGAACAATGCCAGGATAGAGGGGAGAGATAGAAACAAAGAGAGAATGGAGCGGAGGAAAAAGGGGGAAAAAAATGAAAGAAACAAATATATGATATTTACTAACTGCTCTGAAAAATATAGATATGATATTTACTACAGAAGTTTATAAAATAAACAGCCCATTTGACATATCTCACCATTCTTATGTGAAGCCAAAGCAGATTATACTAGTCTCTATTCGTATACTAGTGCCTCGTCCTCACTCTTCCTTGATCTCCTCCATCGACTATCGTCGCCAACCGAGTGCTCATCTTCACCTTTTAAGATCTCTTGGCTGAGATCAGCGTCATCAGAATTGGAGATGGTTGTGGCTCCAACGGTTAAAGGGAAATGGCTATCTTGACTCATGACAATGTTCATAGAGATCAAACGAAGGTCACAGTAGCGAGCAGATCAAATCCATTCTTCTTTGTTCTCGGCACCGACGCGCTCATGTCAATTTTTAGGCTGTGATTTTTTCGAAGCACAATTAAAGTTCAATTGATCTGACTGATTTTCATTTTTTTCATCCTTTTTAGTGTCTTTTATTTATTTATTTTTTTTATATCTCTTTAAAGTTTTAATCGAGGTCGCCTCAATTTGGAAGTAGTTCCTAGAGAAATCTTTCTTTCAAACTAGGGAATAACTTGCACTGATAGGAGTGTTTGAACGTAAATCAAACGCTAGGAATCCCTTCATCCAAATTCCAAAGCCTATTCTATTGACAGATAAATTTATGCTTGGTTAGCCCCTCATTGTCCATTGGTTGTAATCCGTACACTACAAGAAAAACTACATTTAATGATATATTATTTACGACATGTAGTTTTTAAATATCGTTAAAAAGTACATACAACGACATCTTCAACAACGGTGTCATTAACGACATTTGAAATAATAATTAATGACATTTATATAAATGTCGTATTAAAGGTCTCATTTTAACGACAATAGTTTAGTGTCGTTAAATTATTTAACGACAAGTAGGAGATGTCGTCAAAGCCTTGGAGATTCTACGACACCCCTTATAGACGACATTGGTCAAGATGTCGTCTATGACCAATGTCGTCTATAAGGGGTGTCGTAGAATCTCTAAGGCTTTGACGACATCTCCTACTTGTCATTAAATAATTTAACGACACTAAACTATTGTCGTTAAAAAGAAACCTTTAATACGACATCTATATAGATGTCGTTAATTATTGTTTCAAATGTTATTAACGACATGTTTGTTGGAGATGCCGTTGTATATACTTTTCAACGACATTCAAAAACTACATGTCGTAAATAATATGTCGTTAAATGTAGTTTTTCTTGTACTGGTATCATTTTCAAAGTCTGGTTCTGTTAGAAAAGCTGTTTTGGAATTTTTATCATCTCTTTGTTTTTCATTAAAAAGACACAAATACGAACTTCTGTAATGTCATCAGATATCACTTGCTAGTTTTTTTGTTTTTGTTTTTTGTTTTCCTTTTTGCTAATAGCCATTGTAGATCTGCCCCTATTCTTTACGTGGCTACTAAACATATGTCCTCAATCCAAGAAAAGTGACTCTTTGAGTAAAATTTCTAGATTTTGAGGAAAAAAAAAGAAGGAATCAGGTCTTATGTCAATGATATCTAATTCTTTTTCCAATTTTAATGGTGATTTTGGTTTCTTTTCCAGTTGATATTTTAGCTCTTTAGTTACCTACTTTGAACATTTCTACAGTTCTAAAAACTTCATTTGTTGAAGTTTCTTGAAGCAATTTTTTTGGACAAGTTTGTAATTTTTAGTTTTGACTTTTTGAACAGGATCTAGTTTGTAGAAGTTAATGAACAACATAACAAGTTTCGTGTTTTTGAGTCTTGACATCTCCTTTTTTTTCTCTGTGAGATTTTTTAATTTTAAATTCTAACGAGTTCCGTGACAAAATCAGGAACATTCCAAAAAGGAACCTGTAGGGTTCCACTATGCTCTAACACCCCGTTCCAGCGACCGGAGGCGGTTGGTATTTTTTTGTTTCAAAGAAAATATGTTGAAACTTACCAAATCACAATCCAACATCTAGTACAATCGATCAGTGGTGATTAGTACTTCTTTGTTTCAAAAAAATATGTTAGAATCTGGTGGGTTTCGTGTTAGAGCCTGACAGGTTCCAAGATAAAACTTAAAAAGTTCTGGCAGGTTCCAAGATGGAACCTGGTGGGTTTTAGAATAGAACCTGACAAGTTTCAGTAGGTTCCAAGATAGAACCTAGTGAGTTCTAAGACGGCGTCTCTCGTGAGGCGATGAGAAAGAAGGATAATTGAGACTTTTAATAAAGTTTTTAATTGAAAGGGCAATTTCAAAACGAAACTTTTATAATGTCAATCCTAAAAAAGGTGCTGCTTTACGGTGTATTCTTCTGACTTGTTCTATTATTATCTTTCATGAAAGGGAACGGCAATGAGCTAGTCGGCCCAAATAGCGCCCATATCTCTCCAGTTTGTCATAATCGTTATTTATATGTTTTGGAATTTCTTGTCTAACATGCAAGATCCTTAAAACTGTTGGGATTCCTCCAATATTACTGGATGATGGAACTACCTAGTATTTCACATTGTTTTTATGTGCCCTAAATCAGCTGGCCATGGATTCCAAACGTTTGATTTCATTGCTTACTTTCCAATCTAACTCATTATTAATCGTCATATTTCAGATTAATTTTCACGGTCCAACAGGTTTCTTTTACAGCTCATTTTTATCTTGTGCAATTTCCTAGCTATAAGAACGTACTTTCCTTCTCTTTTCCATTTTATTGTACCCAAGTATTATGCAACAAAGTTTGCACCAAAATATATATATATATATATATATATATATATATATATTATGAAACAAAAACCACTCCTTTTGGATTTTAGCGAAGGAGGTTCTCTAAATACTTCTACTTAAATAAATAAAAACCGATTTTGAAATATCTGAGTCCTTGTCTCTTTTTTTTTTCTTTTCTTTTTATTATTTTCCTCTGCTCCTAGGTATATAAGATCTCTTTTTTGGAGTGTGGTTTAGACCCAGGCCTATATTGGACCAACCAATGAAGGTTATTTGGCACTAAAATTTATATTAGTTTGGGTTAAACAATGTCAATCTTTGTCGATGACTCTGAGATCAGTTCACGTGTTCTGATCAAATATATGCATACAGGTGAAGTATTCCATGCAAAGGTATGCCTTTATTATTATGACATAACAACAACAAATTAACGCAAGCCGAACGTAAAAAAGCAAAGGTACATACATACATAACAATGGTTGCAGATATATATATATATATATATATATATATATATGAACTACTAGCAACTTAAAAGGGCATTTTCTGTTTTTCCTAGTAATGGCTTTTGAGTGACCTTCAAGAGAGGCTAAGAAGTGAGATGCGGCAGTGTGGAATAATATATACACACACACATTTACACTTTCGGTGTAAGAGAAATAAGAAAAAAGCCAATTTTGCCTTGTTGGATTTAATACGTTTGGGCATAAATATATATATAATAATTGTATATTATTGGCTATCATAAGATTGAGCCTAATTAAAGTGATCTAATAAAGTATAAAGTTTTGAGCTTTAAAGCATCTCATAAAGTATGGACCCATTTATGTGTAGATACTTAAAAGTCTAATTTCTATTTTTATGATAGGCCAAAATAAAAATAAGACAAAGTTAAAATATTTATAAAATGTTATAGTCCATGAGTCACACGTACAGTTCTTTTCTCACATTGCATCATTAGAAAATAGAGAAGGTTTCTTCTCAGAGAAATCATACGTATTGGCTTAAAAGATCAAGAACCAAAAGATTCAATGATCATATCTGTTCACATGGATTCAGGTATACTTCCGCTAAATTTGTTGATGAATTAACATGAGATTTTGGATTTGGTGATAGTTTTCATCTATGGAAGTTTCTTCTAACAAGTGGTATTAGAGTCTTCTCATGTTGAATCATTAAGAAATATTTTCTTAACATTTTTCTGTTGAATATCAAGAACTAAAGGATTCAAGGATCACATCCGTTCACGTGAATTCAGGTATGCTTTCGCTAAATTTCTTGATGAATTAACATAAGATTTTGGATTTGGTGATGGTTTTCATCTATAAAAGTTTCTTCTAACAAGTGGTATCAGAGCCTTCTCATGTTGAATCATTAAGGGTGCGTTTGGTACGAGTATTTGAGTAGAGTATTTGAATAAATGTTTAAATTTTTGTGAGAGAAAATACTGTAGCAAAATAATTCAAACCGTGATTTAAAAACTGAAACAAACGCACCCTAAGAAATATGTTCTCAACATTTTTCGGTTGAATATTTTTGTTGAAAACAATTATGGTTATTTAGTTTGTTGAATATGGATTCAATTCATGATTATATATATATATCTATATATATATATATATATATATATTTATAAGATTCACTTTTTTTTTCGGTTGAATCATGGATTCGGCACAATGCTGCCGACAAAAAAAAAAAAGATTCCTTTATATATATAAAGGATTCGATATATTTATCTACACATATTGAGGATAAATTTAGTTTAATGATTGTTTTCATAAAGTTTTCTTTTCGTAATAATGAGTTACAGCCGAGAAAATAAATTGGTTGAAGTATAATATTTTAACATTTGGGTTGAATTGGGTTCGGTTTAATGGCAAAGAATTGGGTTCAACTTTTTTTTTTTAATGAGATTTCATTCAACGGGGAACGATTTACTGGTTTTGCTTAATGAAATTTCATTTTATTTATTACACGGCAACAATGGCTGCCATTCATTTTTTTTTTTTTAAAAAAAGGTTTAAAACTTGCAAAACCATTTTTTGGAAACTGTTGGATTACACTAGTTACCAAGCCAAGTATATTTCAGTTGGGCCTAAGGTTTGACAAGCCCATCAGCTATATTAAAAATGGTCTGGGTCAATTTTTTGGGTTGGTTTTACATGTTGGGTCAAATAATGGGTAATTGGGTTAGGATAATGAGCTAGATAGGGTTAATCCATCCGTACAGTACCCAACCAGCTGGGACCCAACCTAATTTGACTCTAATGACTGACTTTAATCATTGACTTTAACTTTGACCATTGACATTGACTTTGACCAAAATTTTTAAATTTTTTATTTTAATTTTGGTCATTTTTTGTGCCATTTTAAATTCAAATATTGGTATTTTATATATGTTTTGATATAAATTAATTACAACAACATGTCACCAAAGTGGCCTCTCTTGTGCAAATTAATTTGTTTTGAAATGTAAATAGTTGTACCTATGTAACTTACGTGAATATTGACCGGCTCAAAGGAAAGCCAATACTTGATAGAATTGCACTTATACCTGTAGTAATAAACACGTGATGATTATTCAGTTTTTATATGTGAACAATAAATTGACCCAAAGAAAGATTTATTGTTTGACATATTCTTATTATCAGTATTTGATTACTACACCAAGAGTACCACTTATGAGTTAATATTTCTGTCAAAAGACCAAATATTAATGTTGTGATAGGTATCTTATGATGGGCCCTATCACTCTTTGAATTTATTTAAGTATGACATGGAACTTATGTGAGCTTATTGTTTTGTTGTTTTGTTCTCTGTTCAGTTGCAAGTTCTACTTCTAATATTTCTACTAGCATCAATTCGATTCCCATGCTCAATGGCACAAACTTCAAGACATGGCAAAAGAACGTTATGATTGTTCTCGGTGTCATGGATCAAGACTTTGTGTTGAGGATTGAACAGTCTACTGACCTTATGGATAATAGTTCCTCTGATGATAAGAGGGATATGGAAAGGTGAGACCGTTCTAATCGTAAGAGTCGTGTGATCATGAAGCGTGCTATTCCGGAAGCTTTCAGGGGCACTATATCCGAAAAGGTTACTACAGCTAAAGGTTTCCTTAAGGAAATTGAGAAGAGATTTACAAAGAATGAAAAGGCTAAAACAAGTACGCTTTTGGCAAACTTTATTTCAATGAGGTACAAAGGAAAAGGGAACATAAAGGAGTACATCATGGAGATGTCTCATCTTGCTTCAAAACTGAAGGCACTCAAGTTTGAGCTATCTGAGGACTTGCTCGTGCATTTAGTTTTGATATCTCTTCCTGCACAGTTCAGTCAATTCAAAGTGAGCTACAACTGTCAAAAAGACAAATGGTGCTTTAATGAGCTCATCTCATATTGTGTGCAAGAAGAGGAAAGGCTGAAGCAAGAGAAGGCAGAAAGTGCTCATTTAGCTACAACCTCTAAGGACAAGAATAAGAAAAGAAAGAAAGGTAAGGAAGCTGCGGGTGCCGTACCACAGAAGAAACAACAAAAGGGACAAGATGATGAATTTGCCTGTTTCTTCTGTAGAGGTACTAGACACAAGAAGAAGCAATGTACCAACTATCACGAATGGCGTACAAAGAAAAGTACACTTCTCAATATAGTTTGTTCTTAGGTTAATTTAACTTTGGTACCAAGACAAACTTGATGGATAGATTCTAGTGCTACTACTCACATAAGTGTGTCTATACAGGGTTGCATAAGTTGTTGAAAGCCAAGTGATGGTGAAAGCTACATCTATGTAAGCGATGGCAAGTTAGTGGAAGTTGAGGCAATAGGAACATTTAGGTTATTATTAATGACATTTGAATGAGACTTATGTTGTACCATTGTTTAGATGGAATTTGGTTTCTATTTCTATACTGGATAAATTCGGTTATTCTTGTTCATTTGGAAATAGTCAATTTAGTCTTTTTCAAAATTCAAAAGTTATTGGTTCTGTTTTTTTTTTTTTTTAATGCTATCCTTTATTTGATTGATACGGTTGCCTCATTTAATGAAACCTTACATATAAGTACACGTGGTGTAAAGTGAAAATTAACCAACTAGAATTTCGCTCATTATGATATAAGAGATTAGGTCATATCTCCAAGCAAAGAATTAAGAGACTTGTATCCGACGAGATTCTTGATCCCCTTAATTTTACAGATTTTGAAATTTGTGTTAATTGCATAAAGGAAAAATAGACAAACATAAGAAGATTAGGTGCCAACAGGACCTCAAATGTCTTAGAACTAATTCATAAGGATATTTGTGGGTCATTCCCTATGGCTTCTTGGAATGGTCAATAATATTTTATTATGTTCATAGATGATTTCTCACAGTATGGCTACCTGTATCTCTTTCATAAGAAGTACTAGTCATTGGATGTGTTCAAAAATTATAAGGCTGAAGTTGAAAACCAACTCAGTAAAAGGATTAAAGGCGTCAGATCTGACCGTGGTGGAGAATACTATGGCAGATATGACGGATTAGGTGAACAACATCTAGGACCATTTGCTAAGTTCCTAGAGGAGTGTAGTATCATCCTACAGTACACTATGTCAGGATCACCTAGCATGAATACTGTTGTTGAGAGGCGAAACAGAATACTTAAGGACATGATGTGGAGTATGATTAGTCAGTCTACCTTGCCAAAATCTCTCTAGGGAAAAGCTTTAAAGACTGCAACTTACATACTTAATAGAATTCAAACTAAAGCAACTGCCAAAACCCCTTATGAGCTTTGGACAGGCAATAAGCCTAGTTTGAAGCACTTACACATTTGGGGTTGTCCAGCTGAGGCAAGGCCTTATAGGCCAAATGAAAAGAAACTAGACTCCAGAACTATCAACTGCTATTTTATTGGATATTCTAAGAGGTCAAAGGGTTACAAATTTTATGATCCCACAAATAAGTCAATTTTTGAGACGAGAACTGCTTGGTTCGTTGAGGATGTTGAGTTTGCGATGGGAGATGGGATTGGAGATATTGTCTTTGAAGAGGAATATGTAATTATTCCTTCAATTGTTGTTGACAATGATCATGATCAGGCTTCTTTTCATGACATTGTTTAAGAAGCAATTCCAGATCAAGACATTATTAAAGAACCTCCCGTTCAAAATCAATAAATTGTTCTAGAAGAACAAACTCAATAGCCTCTAGAACCAATGCCATTAAGGAGATCCACTAGAGAAAAGAGAAGTGTGATTCCTGATGATTATATCATATTTCTCCAAGAACATGAGGTTGACATTGGAGTGGTAGAGGATGTTCCAGTCTATTTCCATTAAGCCATGCAAAGTTTGAATTCTCAAAGTGGATTGATGCCATATATAAGGAGATAAAGTCCATGAAAACCAATAACGTTTGGGATCTTGTCCCGCTGCTAGAAGGAACAAAAACCATTGGTTGTAAATGGATATTTAAGACCAAGAGAGATTCAAAAGGTGATGTGGAGAGATATAAGGCACATCTTATTGTAAAGGGCTTTACTTAAAAAGAAGGTATTGACTATAAAGACACTTTCTTTTTGGCATCATCAAAAGACTCTTTTAGGATAATAATGGTATTAATGGTACATTTTGATCTTCAGTTACATCAGATGGATGTAAAAACTGTGTTTCTCAATGGTGACATTGATGGGACGATTTATATGGTGCAACCAGAAAACTTTGTATCAGGAGACTCAAAGCAAATGGTTTGCAAACTGAAGAAGTCCATCTATGGGCTTAAGCAAACTTCTCGTCAATGGTATTATAAATTTCATCAAGTTATAATCTCGTTCAGTTTTGAGATGAATGCAATTGATGTTTGTATATACCACAAGTTTAGTAAAAGTAAGCATATTTTTTTGGTTTTACATGTCGATGACATATCGCTTGCCAGTAATGATATAGGCTTCTTACATGAAACCAAGAGATTTTTTGCAAAGAAATTTTAGATAAAAGATCTTGGGGAGAAGATTCCTTATGCATCAGCCGTAGGGAATCTAATGTATACTCAAGTTTGTACGCGTCTGGATATTGTGTACATTGTTAGAATGCTAGACAAGTATTAAGTAATCCAGGAATAGATCATTGGAAAGCAGCCAAATCAGTCATGCAGTATTTACAGAGAACAAAGGATTACATGCTCACATATAGAAAATCGGATCAGTTGGAGATCATTGGGATTCTGATTCTGATTTTGTTGGGTGCCAAGACAGTTGAAGATCCACATTGGGCTATATCTATGTGCTAGCCAGAGGAGTTGTTTCCTAGAAGAGTGCTAAGCAGACACTAACAGCTTCTTCTACTACGGCAGCAGAGTTTATAGCATGTTATGAGGCATCCAACCATGGGATATGGCTACGAAATTTTGTCACTAGGCTGCAAATTGTTGATGGAATTGAAAGACCACTTAAGTTATTTTGTGACAATAAGTCAGCAGTGCTATATTCCAACAACAACAAGAGCTTAACAAAGTCGAAGCACATAGACATCAAGTTTCTAGTTATTAAAGAAAGAGTACAAAGTAGTCAAGTATCTATAAAATATATTGGGACAAACTCTATGGTTGCGGATCCGCTCACTAAAGGATTACCACCCAAGGTCTTTCATGAGCACACTGCTCAAATGGGTGTTGTATCTCTTGAAGATATGTCATTTTAGTAGGAGTTCGTATTTGGGATGTTTTTCAATTATAGACACATTTCATGGTTATTTTATGGATGATTTATGGTTATTTTCTACAAAAATAAACTCTAAATATGTTTATTTGATCTCATTAAAGAATAAGATTGGACCAGTAGAAAATAGATGTGTTATGATCACATTGCATGAAATTTCCTTGCTACACATCCATACTTGATCCATGTCATTCATTATATTAATATATGTAATCATTGATGAGTTTAGTTACGTTACATGTAACAAAAACCGCTTTGATCTTATATTGATATGATTGATGGACTAGATTGATTAGAGATGCTTTTGGTAATGATAACAAATTTTGAGCTCATAAGGTTATGTTATGATATACAATTATAAAGTGTTTTGTATATATGTGGCCTAAGTAGGAGATTGTTGGATTTAATCCGAGTGGGCATACATATATATAGTAATTGTATATTATCAGCTATCATAAGATTAAGCCTAATTAAAGTGATCTAATAAAGTTTAAAGTTTTAGGCTTTAAAACATCTCTTAAAGTATGGACCTATTTATGTATAGAGACCTAAAAGTCTAATTTTTATTTTTATGATAAGCCAAAATATAAATAAGATAAAGTTAAAATATTTATAAAAGGTTATGGTCCATGAGTCGTGCGTACAATTATTTTCTGACATCCCATCATTAGAAAAGAGAGGGGGTTTCTTCTCAAAGAAACCATATGTATTGGCTTGGAAGATCAAGAACCAAAAGATTCAAGGATCACATTCGCTCACATGGATTCAGGTATGCTTTTGTTAAATTTCTTAATGAATTAACATGAGATTTTAGATTTAGTGATGATTTTCATCTATGAAAGTTTCTTCTAACATGAATATGTTAAATGAAACGTGTATTCAATTTTAAAAATATTGGATGATAATTCATATGGTACATCTTATGATCACATTTACAATAATTATGGCGATCTCAACGTTGTAAAGCTGAATATAAAGACAAGCAAATTTTCTAGCATAGGCCATTGTTCATTTCCACTAGTAATAAAGCACTCCCATGTGACAACTTAACTAATGTGATGTGTCAAGTCTAAAATCGTAAGGTTGTACACATTATGTATAATACCAAAATATGTGGTGTGGGCCTAGAGCTTTTGCTTTTGTTATTGGTTAGTAGCAAATGAAAGTAAAAGTTATCATCGTATTTTTAAAAGTACATAAACAAGTCAAAATTTGGTTCCCAAATTTTCGAATGAGCAAATAAATAAACAAATACACATTAAAATGAGGTTTATAATGTCTTATTAAAATTCCGATAAAAATATTAAAGTTTATTTAAAAGAGCTTATTTAAGAAACCACATTTTGTTGCTTTAATTGAAGCTTTTCTAAAGTGTCAAAACAATTCTAACAAATATCCAAACACTTATGGAAACATCTTTCAATCTCAAGAAGGCAATAGCAACCTCTAAGAAAGTTTACATTAAATTCCTTTTGAGTTTGTCCATTGAATTGGGACTTGAAAAATACGGGTTCAGAATAATTAGTATATATCTAGTATTGCTATCATCAAGTGCCACATAGATTTTAAACGACCAATCCAATGCGCTCTCTCTCCCTCTCCCTCCTTTGGCACTTACACCCAAATGTGGACATACATGCACGTACTTTCTCAACAATTACCTCAGCCCTTAGGGCCTATAAATATATTTGCTCTTTCTAAGCATATAAAGCTATCCTTGAAAAGATCATTATAAGTTTCCTAATAATTAGCTTAAATCGAGTTGGTGATCATGAAATCTCTCATCAAGTATAAGTTTTCAAGTCACTTCTTGCTTACTCCCCCTCAAGGGCTTCCGACTTTGCAATGCTCTTGGCAATTGTATTTTAGACAATTAACCGTCAATTACCAAGCCTTAGCCCGGGGGCACTTGTGGGGGAGTAAACAAGGCGTGCCTTGCATGTACACCTTGCAAGGACCCTTTTTTTATTTTTATTTTTTATTTTTCAGCTGGAGCCATTTTCTGCTTTTTTATTATCATATTTTAAACACATTGAGAAAATATGGGTTCGAACCAAAATATTTTAATTTTTACTACGTTTTCGGTTCAAATCTTTGGTCCTTCCCAAAAGGGTTGCTTTTGTTAATTTGTCCACTCTATCCATCTTAAGTCTCTGGGCTAGAGCTTGTAGTCCATTTAAAGGTAAATAAAAAGATACACATCTGATTACTGTTTTGTTGCAGATCATCATACTTTCCCATTAGATTTTTTTTTTCTTTTTTGTGTGTGTTAATGCGACTTATAATCAATGCCTTTGTTCTATTCTTTGTGTGATTATAATGCTTGCATGTATTGCATTTTGATGGACAAAAATGCTCATGTAGTTATGCATTAATATATGTCTGAAATTTTCATTAAATATGCGTACATGCGGCTTCATCGTGTTTTGCATGATGCATCGTTCTTTTATTAAGAAAGAAAGAAAATGGTACTTTTGCTTTATCTAAACTAAAAATAAATCTCTAATTTTTTTTTTCCATTTAAGAAATAAAGGACCTATATTAGTCCTTAATAATACACAATAATCTTATGGTTCATGGGAATCATACTTTTTTTATTTTCTTATTTATATCAAGTGTGGGAGAATAAGAGATGCCAAAAGAAATTAGCACACCCAATCTATGTTGGAGAATTACGCTTACGTAACGCATAAGAAGCCTGTATATGTTGGTTTCGTCATGTATTAAATTGGATTATTTTCATTTCTAAACCTTTCCTTTTGAGGGTATCAATACTTTACACCTTATATTTTGAACTTTAGCTTATTTATACTTTTAAATTTTGAATTTATATAGTGTCTTACTATTTTTTAGGTCAACATTTAATTTTAACCATAAAAGACCTAAACATCGTCAAAGAAAAACTGAAAAAAAAAAATATATATATATATATATAATGAGAAAAAGCTAAAATGTTTAAAATATAAAGTACATTCAAGTATTTTACATAGTTAAAATCAAACTTTGACCTAAAAAAGTTAAGAATTTGACATGCACTTAAAATGCGAAGGTGTACAAGTGTTAAAGTTCAAAATACAATGTATGATTTTTTGATAACCAAAAAATATAAGATATAAAAATGAAAATAACCTGTTAAAATATTAGAAAATTATACCAATAGCACACTTTTAATTTTTAATGTTAAAAGAAACACTTTTAAAAATATTAAAGTATATGACCAAATAGTTATAAATATTGGGAAATTATACTAATAGCACACATTTTCTCTCTCCGCCCTTTCTCTCTCCTCCCTTTCTCTCTCCCAGCTCCAGCGCTTCCCTCCACGACTCCGGCGCCTCCCTCTGTGACTCTGGCGCCTCCCTCCATGACTCTGACGCTCTTCCTCGAGTAGCTCCTGCAGCTTCTTTAGGCATAGCTCTTGCACAAACGACGGTGTCTGGCATTTTTGTTGCAAGAATATTCGCAATTTGATGGATGGGGGAGGAGTGGCGCAACGAAATGCGTCGTCAACATCGTCTTCCTTACTCAACGCCTACAATCACCAAGCCGTGCTAGCCTTGAGTCACCAACGTCGTCGTGGGGGAGGTGAAGCCGTGCAAAGCTGACAAGTTTCGTCCTCCAGATCTCAGTCACAATGCAGATTTTGATCGCTATCAAATCTACACCATTGAGGACATGAGAGAGGGAGGGAGGAAGGAGATGCTTGCGGCCGTGAAACTCTATCGCAAGCTCGTGACGATCGTCACTTCGAGGGGTCCACTCAACCTCATGATGCTCGCGTTGGTGGCTCCTCATGGTGGAACAAATGGTTTCGGAGAGAGAAGAAAAGAAAGAGGGGAGAGGAGGGAGAAATATACATTAAGTTTTTGTGGAAAGATGAAGATGATGGGGATATTTTTGGAAATTTATTAAATTTTATATCCCATTGGCCTATTTATTAAAGTTTCTTAAAATTTGGTCTATTAATTTTTATTAATCATGTATTTTTGTCTAGGTCTCTCATTCTCCCGAAAATATTATGCATTATTTATGTTGAGTCAAGGTACGTTAATTTAAATTAAAGTATCTATTCACACCCCCACTTAACTATTTATACCTTTTTAAAAATAAATTTTCATATTATAGAATCTATAAATTGACAAAAAGGACAACTATAATTGACCTAATTACATAATTAAATCTTTTTTAATAAATAAAAATTAATGTTATATCTTTTTTTCTTTCCACACACCTATATGTTATCTATTAAGGATTAGTTCACATTTTACATATTCCTTGTAATTATTGCATTGTAAATTCCTTGATTAGAAGATCATTAGAGGTGGAACTTTTTACACTTTTTTGTAACATTCAAACATTTGATAGAAAATCAATGGAAAAGTGTGTACAATTTTTGTGGCAAATTGCCCCAAGATATAACAAATACTTAACACTATATTTAGCAACAATATGATATTCCAAAACAAGATATGAATTCTGTAATAATTCTAGAGTTTATAAAAAGATAAGAGTATCATTTGATGAATGGACACAACCGGATCAATTCATACAACCTTTATACAAAGGTACGCATTCAAACGCAAAGGTATCTTTCATTTGTAAAGGTGTCTATTCGTGTATCAATACGTTTATTACAACGGATGCATCCGTTGCTTATAAATATTTAAGTTTATATAAAAGTATACAACCAATCATTGTCTATTATGTATATCAATGTTAAATATCATGACACTTTAGCATTAATTTTGGGTTAAGGAAATGCAGTATGATCGTAAAGGATTTCAAGTTATACCAGATGTTGAAGAGTCTTCAGTTGGAACAAAATTTACAGATGAAAACCATCATCAAATCACAAGACTCATGTTAATTCATCAAGAAATTTAACGGAAGCATACCTGAATTCATTTAAACAATTGAATTTATGGTTCTTGATCTTCTGAGTCAATACAATTTCACAGAGAGGAAGTTTTCTCTCTTTTCTAGTGATGGGATGCCAGAAAAAAATATCACGTATGACTCAAGGACCATAAACTTTTTTAATATTTTAACTTTGTCTTATTTCTATTTTGACCAATCATAAAATTAGAAATTAGACTTTAGGTCTTTACAAATAATTTTATACTCATACTTTATTAGATGCTTTAAGACCCAAAACTTTATACTTTGTTAGATCATTTTAATTAGGCCAACTTTATCTTATAACATTAATACACATTTATTTAATATATTAGCCCACATATTATTGAAATTAATTCCAACATCATCGAGTTGTTTCACATCAAAAAGAGCACATGAAGCTCCTCCTATGTATGCTTTTGGATATCATCAGATCTTGCAACATCGTAATTCCAGCTCCCATCGCGGCACCCCTCGCTCAGGAATAGTTCCACGTATTTTGCATCTAAAGTCTGCTTATTTCCTGTATAAGCACGGACAATAATTTAGTGTCATGTGTCCGAATAGAAGAACATAAGGCGAATTAGCAAATTAAGTGGACAAAGAAACTTGCTTCAAGATAGTACTTTACACAATTACAGTCACAGTAACAAGAGGAAGGTTAAGCAAGCTATCCATATCCCTGTCTTAACATTCTTTAGAACACGACAGCCACTGGACCGCAAAATCATCTCTGCCTCCACGGAAGACTGGAGAGTCCAAAGAAAAAGCAATTCGCGTGCAGTCTGCCTTCTCCAACTCAATACAAAAATGCAACCAAGAAAATCATCAGTTGCCAATAAACCGACATGTTGGGCACATACACGTTTACTGCAAGAAAATAACTAATAAGAAAGTAAAATATTCGGCTCTAACTTTGCTATCTTTATCCTAAGTTTGTGATCGGTTTGCACTGTTAAGGGACAGCACAAAGCCTTCTACAGTTTTCTTCATAAAATTAGTCTTTTACTATAGTTTGTTTGAATAGCCTTTAAAACATGGTTAGAAAAAAGATAGATTAAAAACATAAATAAGCCGTCCCAAAATGAATTTTGCACAATAATTTAAAAAAACAAATTTCCAAAACCAATATAAACACATTATGAAAAACCCTAAACCTAAAAAAAAAAATAAAACTTGACGCCAAAAAGAGATATTTATGAAAATACTCTTACATTTTTAATATGTTTGTTTTAAGTAAATACCCTTTTAGCTTGCTTAGATGTGCGACATGTGGCAATTTTTAAACAAAAATTGATGAAAACTTTTAATTTGATACACTTTTTAAGTTTAGAAAAATAAATATTATATTTTAAAGTTTGAGTAGTATCGTTACAAGGCCCAGAAATTTAGGGGCATTAAAACCAACAAGTATCTGATGCAGCACTCCCTGCCTGCGGATAAGTGCCCCTAGAGGCTAGAGGCTAGAGCATAATATAGTCCCATTGAACATATAGACCAGTCATGCACAGAGTGTTTAAGGGGCATTAAAACCAACAAGTATCTGATGTAGCACTCCCTGCCTGCGGATAAATGCCCCTAGAGGCTAGAGCATAATATAGTCCCATTGAACATATAGACCAGTCATGCACAGAGTGTTTAAAAAGTATAATTAAAACTAAAATTTTCCTACTAAGAACTGTAAAATGCGAAAGTTTTATTTTTTCTTTATCATTGTAACATGTAAAAGTTTTATAGTATAAAAACCACATAGTTTTGGTTCAAACTGATTTTATCAAACACTCTTGTACAAATTCCTACACTTGCTACATGAGATTACATTACTACTGAATCATTGTTTTATGATGTTTTTTAAAAATACTTTAAATCAAAGTTGGACACCCTTAGGTCAGCACCATATACGTTGCAAGAAAGACTAAGTAACAAAAGTGAGAACCCTTGAAGGGAGAAATAACCAAAAGAGAGTAATTTTCATCAGAAACCCAATAAATAGAATAAAACTAAAGCAATTACAATAATTTATTAATATTGTGGTATATAAAAAACAAACGACACGAAGAAGCGCTGGTTTTCCCACTGAATGTTTCCTGCAACCTACAAGATGAAAACCCCAGTGCAAAGGTACCGCATAATTATAACACTATTTACAGACCAAGAGTTGTAGCAAAGTTGGTAGCGCCATGCTCATGGATATTGTAAGTGATAGGAGCTCCTCATTTCCACTTAAGAAATAGCCTATGTGAACAAGCTCACCATCCTTTGGACACCCAAAGAAGCAAGAACCCAGCGGTATTTTTTTTTTCAGAGTGAGAAGTGCAACACCAGCGCAGATGAGAAGAGAGTGAAAGGATCCCACAAGACGAATGCAAAATCCAGCAGTGTAATCCAAAAAATCCTAAAAAGTGGAGGGACATCCTACTTATCTCTAACATAGCATCCGATATCAAAAAGCCTAACAGTAGTCATGAACTCGCGCATCATTCCCCAAATACCATTATTGTTTGATAGGCTCAGTTCTGTCCTGCACAGCCATCCGCTCGGAGACATCAGCCAGAGATTTGAGGTTGCACCTGATCAAGGCCTCGACAAAGTAACATGTCTCATCCTTGGTGTTTCCGTCAGGGACGTCCACCACAAAGGATTCAATAACTAGCGTCCCCGGTCTCCCGTCATCATTGACCTCGGGATGAACCGTAATTATTGAAGAGTAATTCTGCAATTTGTAGACCATAGAGAAACATGATTTGAATGCTTCCAGCAAACAACATAATAATAAGAAATCACTGAAGAAGTTACAAACAGAAGAACAAACAGCAAATTCATGTTGTTAACAGTGATAAAACAAATTAAGAGAATAATACAGTCACTAGCGAGTAATACCATAGGCTCTCCATCATTCATTGGCCCATATGTGCGCGGCAGAACTTCTAGGGTGTTTGGCACACTGGTTTGAACCAAAACTTTTGGTTCAAACACTACAGCATATGTGAGCTTAACACTATTCTTGGTTTGAACCAGCTTCAATGAAGCACTCACAAGCTAATTGAAGAAACCTACACATTTAGGCCCCCACCAAATGATAAGTGGCTATGTCTATTGTTCAAAGACCACTGCTATCATCCCTCAAGAAGATCCAACCTCCTTCATTTTCATACCTTGGAATCAACCATTAGTTAAGTGCACTCCGCATTATATGTATTCATGTGCATGTCAACTTCTAATAATGACACGGAGAGCCTTCAAAGCAAAAAAAATAAATAAAAATAAATAAAAAAAAAAGACACGGCGAGCCAAAGAGCAAATCACCGAAGTAAAATTCTACTGTTTTTTCTAAGTTCTCTCTCTATTTTTTTTTTTTTTTCCTTTTTCTGGGATACTTCAGCTAGCAACTCGCAGTGAACTCTGTATTTCCACAAGAATATTTTTCTCGTACATTTAAACCATCACAAAAAGTGCACTTGACATTCATATCTGGAAATCTCAACACTACAAAAAAGAGGTGAAACAGTAACAAAAAAGAAATGCGTAGAGTCGATACCCTTAGCCTGTGATCGCCATCGACAATCTTGATCCCAAGAATGTGCTCCTCGTCATCAAGAAACTCCAATCTCTCGGTGCTGGTCGTGGCTGGAAGCCCAGATTTAACATTCACTTCTCGAACACTCCCAATTCCGAGGTCCCCCTTCACGATGCACCGGCTAACAAAGGGTTTGTACTTCTGGGGTTGATCAAATCTCCTTACCAATGACCATACCTAATTAAAAAAAAGTAAACACTTGAGTTACGTTGACAACTTACCAACCATCCTAACACAGATTCTACAAAAAAAAAAAAAATGTTAGCACAGAAACAAAACTGAAGGGGAAAAGGGCAGTTCACAAATTTGTTTTAATCTCTTCTAACGCACTTGCAATTCTCTGTATCATTGCTGAGAAAGAGCAACAAATTAATTAAGCGAACCCGTTTTCTTCTTATCTTCGAAAAAAAATAAAAGCCGCCCACACATACACAAAATGACCAAAAAAAAAAATTATTTTTGCCTCCAATTGCTTCCAATTCTTCCTAAGCTTCCTTCCCTACATCTTATTCTTTACCAGCAACGAAACCACAATAAAAACTAATCCAATTATTACCATAATCACCAAAAAGCTTCCCGAATCCAAGCGTAACATAGACCAACCAAAAATCACATTATCTTGTCCAAAAAAAAAGTCCGTTGACATTGACAACCAAAAAAACTTTGTTGAGGAAAAAAAAATCCATACGCAAAACCTCCAATTTCCTAAAATCTACAAATATCCACCAAACTTGAACCAAAAAAAATCCTAGGTAGAAGAAAACGGCGGAATTCAGCGGATCTTCAAAGAAGAAGAACAAAGTCAAACAAGGAGGAAATTTTCAAAGTCAGATGAATCAACGACTTCCATTGTCCGAAAACTAAAAAAAAAGGTGCGATCCTACGGTAGAGAGAGAAGGAAGAACGTACGAGTTGAACAGGGGCTTTGATATGCTTGACCAAGGCGGAGGTACACTGGTTCTCTCTGGGCTGGTGCTTGTGGTGCCTACGTATGTACTGAACTTCCATTGCTCCGTATGAATCGCCACAGTTCATTCTTCTTCTTCACTACTTCTTCTTCTTCTTCTTCTTCTTCTTCTTCTTCTTCTTCTCTCTAGACTCTCTCTCTATCTCTAAAAATGAGGATCAGAGAGCATCACAGACACAAAGCAAGAGGACTCTTCCAGAGAGGGATAACTTAAAGCCCCTCCTTTCGTTGTAGCTTGCAGCTACCAAAGAAAAAGAAAAGGACATTTCGGGAGAAAAAATAAATTTAAAAAAAAAAAGAAAGCCCTTGGCCAAAAAATAAAAATAAAAATTAAAAGTATATAAAAAGATGAAACAAGTATTAGCTTATCATAGCGTAGCTTCGTGGTCTATCCAAAGTCCTCCAACTCCACCGACAATGTTTGTTTTTATACTGATTTATTTATTTAGCGCGTGAAAAGCCCAAAATCCTCTTCTTTTCTCTCGCGTCGATTTTTTGGCTTGGCTATATAAAATATAAAATATAGAATACAGATAAACTATCTTACCTTTGTCTTTTTATTATTTTCTTGTAAGTTCGTTTCCAGGCGATTTCTTTAGGGTTACAAGATGGTGATTGTGTTTTTTGTCACAGCCTTTCTACACCGTTGGTTTTTTTTATTTTTTATTTTTTTGTTATGGCTAGTGGGGTTTTTTTTTTCCCTTGGTGGGTGTGACCCTTGAGGGGCTGGCCCACCACCTGTGAAGGCACTGAAGTTTTTGTAAGTGGAGGGATTTCCTTTGTTTGTAGCGTGAAGTGCAAGATGATGCTAGCATGATTCTCCTTATTTACTAGCTGTCTTTTTCTCTTTTTTTATCAGAGCAGCAGAAAAAAAAATATCAAAGATTATTATTTATTTTATAACCGTTAAATTTATTAAAAATTTTTTGATAAAATTTAATGTTTTTAAAACATACATAATCATCTACAGGAGTTTTCACCGAAAGGTCTCTTGTTTATCGATGAAAAAAGATTTTCAACTTTTTATGTGATTGATTATTTTGGATTTGGAAAATGGTTGTCATTGGATGGCATCACAGAATTGTGTTTTTAAATAATTGTTTTTCTTGTAGCGCAGATTAAAGGACAATAGTACGTGAAAGGCCATCTAAACTCTATTGGCCCATTTTGAAGAAAGATAAGGATATTATTTGGCATATTCCCAAATCAGGAATTTTTGTTATTTTCTTTTCCATAGATTAGAAATGTCATAAATTTTAGTTTTTAAGGCTTGTTTGTTTCGATATTCAAATCATAGTTTAAATCATTTTGTTATAGTATTTTTTCTTATAAAAATTTAAATATTTACTCAAATACTCTATTTAAATACTCGAACCAAACGAGCCTTTAATGTGATAGCTGTTGGTGCAACTTGCTTGTTCATTGTCTAAGAAATTTAAATTGTTTATTTGCCACGATGCCTGATATTGGTAAGTAGCGTTATGGCCTCCAAGTCTTCGGCAACTCCTACTTTGAATTTAGACAAAAATTTCATACTATTTCCTCTTTTGGTAATTTTTATTTTCTGATACATCTATCATGACGTTTGAGCCAATAATGTGAGAGCTATTGCTCGGTGGACCAATGGCTATCATGTATCAACAACCTTTTTTTTTTTTTGGCTGGATGGTGGTAATCAACAACTTGTTTCTAAAGAAAACCACAGAAGAAGAAGAAATAAAAAAAGACTGAAAAAATTTTCTTTATCTCTCTCTACTTTTGGAATATGGGTTGGAACTATTGAAGATTTTGGCAATTCATACAAAGATGCATGAAAAAAGGTCCCAGAATTTAGATAAGCCCCTAACTTTTGTTTTGGTCCGAATGGACCAGATTCAACCTCACCACTCACCTCTATAGTCTGTCCAAACATCACAAAAAGACAAATGTTTGCTTGCATGGCTGTACTTCTATCTGCTCACCTTATTTGTTTGACTGGTTTAGTTCAATTTTTAGTTTGATCGTTTGAATTGATGTTCAGTAAAGCATTTAATACAAATTAAACTGATAGTTTAAATTGAGCTGAAGTGTCCAACTTAAAGTTCAAACCTCTCTTCCCATTTTAATATTTAAAATCAATATTAAACTGTGATTTCACTCATATATATTTATATTTATAACTTACAACTATTATTTCATATTATTTTTTTAATTAAACAACTTCTTTTTACATATTTCATATTTATTCTTTAAATAAATAATTTTTTCATGCTCCAAACTAAAATTTTCAATTCTCATCCAAACAAAAATTTAGATTGAATATTTTATTCAAATTAATACTTTAACTGTACATCCAAACATCAATTTGAATTACTGTTTAAATTACACAATTCGGATTATTTTGTTCAAACTAAAAAAGTTCAAACTAACACAATTCGAACCAGTAAACCATACGAGACAGTTGTTTCTCTCTGTTCTCTGTTCAGACTTCAAATTATATCGATGGTGGCTAGGCAGCCACCTGGGGGGTTCATTGTGGATGGAAACCATATATAGGGGTTATTACAGAGCCCGATTTGAACCAAAAAAAATAATTTAAATCAATTTTGTTACAATATTTTTCTCATAAAATTTAGTATTTTCTATATAAATTTTAGATTGTTACAATGTTTTATGTTCAAATATTTGGTTTGCATAACATTCCCAAACAAGCTTGTTGTAACGCCCCTATATGGGGGTTAACAGTTTTTAATGAGATAAAATAAAAATAAATAATAAAAGTAAAACCTTAAAAATAAAATTTGCCCGGGACTTAAATGAAAACTCTCAACTCAAAAATAAAAATATAAACGACAAATAAACCACAGTTTTAATGTAGCACCTTAAATTTAATAATATAAACTGTTGTCATCATCATTTTAACCCTCAACACATTGTAATACAGTCACAGAAAGTAACAATTGATGCTTACATTATCATGAAGAACATTCTTTACAATTGAGCAGTCCCAATGTAATATAGTTACATCGCTTCCTCAACTATATTTCTCGTAGCCACCTCACACTTAGTGAGTCCTGAAAAGATATAAACATAAGGGAATGAGCGACACTATGCTCAGTAGAGAAAGCCATTACTCACCTCTATCATTACCACATTAAAATCTGCATGGTTAGTAAGTTACATCATATTCCAGATTATGAGGTTTATTATGATCACATCTTATGGATACCGTAGTTAATCGTTACCAAGTGTCATAATTACACATTTATACAAATATTACTAATCATCATTGTTCCTAGGTATCCATGTTAAATTGAGTATCACTCAACTCATCGAAACCCAAATGGGCGCACTTGATCACCCAATAAACATTCCAAGGGTGTTCCGGTGAGGGGACATCAAGCCCCGAGTCCTCACCAAATCGATTCCTGTACAGTGTGTTCTGGGACTTTCAACCCAAGGAAGCGTCATCGCCTTCCCCCTACTTTACCTTTTAGGGTATTCATGCCCAAGGACGTAACCGTCGCCCTTTTCATGTCTCACAATTTCTCTATATTAAATCATTATTAATAGAGTTAATTTTCCTAACCATGCTTCTCAATTTATAACATGTGTCAATTCATTATGTTCCTCGCCGTACAATACAAGACGAGTCCATGTCATAGTTTCATATGTGATACACATATAATATCAGTTCAACATAGATATATATATATTGCGGCAAAACAATCAATTTTAATTCTATAAAAACCTCACAAAAGATGAGTAATAGAATCCCTACCTTTTAAGCTTATCAACAGTCTCTTAATCCTGGAATCAATTAACGTTAGCTCCATACTCCCTTGATCCTAAGGCGTGCATAAGGACAATTAAAACTAAAGCACAACATACAACTACATTTATAAATAAATCATGTGTAAACCTATCTTACTAGTATGCCATTAAAGCTTTTATATAAATCTCTTTTGAATACCACAGTAAACAATTTTTGTCTTAACACAATATAAAATGTGAACAAGTAATCTATATGTTTTAGTCCCTAATAAGATTCATCAATCACTTAGGATAATATTGGAAAGGTTGCAAGACATTAAAGAATTAGGTGGTGAGCAAAGATGGGTTCTTGGTTCAGGTTAGTAGTTGGTATACCATAACAAACTGGCAGATTTACTAGTTTCCAATACAAAAATTGAATAATTCTTAGAAAATAAAATACAACTCCGATTTAGGTTTATGATAGCTCGTTAGAAAGCCTAGGATGCTACTTTTCAAATATGCAAACCAATTCATAAAATTCATTTTAATTTAATCTTAGAATTTCAAGAAATAACCACTGCCCATAGAGGTATTACAAAGTTTAACAATATAAATTTTCTGTCTAGGGCATATACACTTAGACTTCATACATATGCTCCAAAATAGAAACAAACATATACTTAGGTTTAAGAACGCAAATTTGAATAATCCTTTAGTATAAAAGAAAATTTATAAATGAAAGACTAAATTTGTTCATAAGATTCTAACCTCGGATTATGGTTAGTTGGAAGCTTGAAATGGCTTCAAAACAGGTTCCTTTACTTCGGTATGACTGAAATTCTTGCTCAAATGGAGGTGATGGTGGCTGATTTTTATGGCTGCCTTGAAGAAGTTCTCTAAGTATTTTGCTTCAGTAAAGAAATGAGAAGAAGAGTGTGGGAACCGTGGAAGAAAAAGGAAGAAAAGATGAAGTCTTTGAAAAGAAGTGATAGAAACAATTATAGAGGAGACATGTTGAAGCATGTCACGGAGGAAATAAAGAAAATGAGGGTCAAGAGTAGTTGGAAAAGATATCCTTATGTCTCATCTAAAGACTTTAACACACATAATGCCAATATGACATTTTTGAGATTTATTAGAAGTTCTAAGGCTTTTTAGTAATCATACTAAATAAATATAGGAGAATTTTAGAAAATTTAAAAATAGATAAAAATAAATATTATAAAATAAATTTAAATGAAGCAATTTTTTTTTATACATTAAAAATTAATTTAATTACCTCAATACCCGTTAGGAGAATAACGGGTGTCACAGCTCTACCCCCCTTAAAGAAATTTCGTCCTCGAAATTTCAATTCTAGTAATACTAGTAAAAATTATGATTCCACTATGATTCCAATTCTGAGTCTAAACCGTTAATGTTGTTTGTCCTTCAAATTTAAGTTATCGTATCTCCACTTATTTACTTGCATAATAAATCTTACTCCTAAATCCCTCAATGAGAGTATTTCTGACAAGTTTCAACTTATAACACCGTATAATAGTCTAAGAATCTGATCAGGCCTACATATTGACCATATCATGATTCCAGTCCTTCATTGTCCATGGACTGTGATTTACAATCACATTTAAGGAGATTGCCAGAGAAATTTTATATACTTCATCTTTAGGTTCCTTTTCCTTTTTGAGTAAGGAAAAGTCAAATATATTTGATTTCATACCTCAACTAATAAACTAAAACATAATCATAAAACATATATCACAAACACTTATATTCAAAACCATACATTAAACTTATTCATAGAGATATTAAACGGAATCTCTGGTTGCAAACATACCCGACATATTTTTCATTAAACAGCTATCCTCATGACACAAACATTCAACCCAAATAATATACTCATATTTCATATGGAATATCCCCATAACTGACTCTGGTACTTCCACATAATATTAACAGAATATTACACATTACAAACATGATACGGATACGTTTCGAGAGTACAAGGCACTCCGTATACCAGCTATCCATATCATGCATGCTTAGAGGATACAAAAACATCGATAAACAAAAGATCGGACCTTAAGAAGGATGCGTTTCGAGAGCATCAAGTACTCCGTATCCAGCCATCCCGGCATTAGGCTCAATGAATCTAAAAGATTGAACAACGACGTACCACAAGAAACACAGAATACAAGGCAAACGGTTATTCGTAACACACGAAATACGGACACACATGCCTACATGCCAAAGATAAAACAAAAAGATTACAGATGGAGATTCAAATCAATTGGCCGCTCCCGGCTTTCCCTTTCCCATTCAAGCTTGGATGTTGCAGTGTCGGATTCTGGATGTATGATTTGCATTTTATCTATCAATTCCTCAGCTGTTGAAGCAGTAACAAAGATTTGTCTCTCCGATTCTGTAGTGATGTTTTCTTCCACAGCGTAATCTAGAAATTTCAAAAGACCGTCATAAAAACCCTTTACGTTCAGCAGACCCAAAGGTTTGGAATAAAAGCCCAACAATTGCCCACAAGCAACTATAAATATTTCCTCAAGAGTACCTAGACCACCAGGTAATGTTATAAAAGCATCGGAATTATAGATTATGTCTTTAAAATTTTTAGGGATACTCCTGACTCCTTCTCCCTTACCTATGGCTTCCTTACAAAGGTTTCCTTCAACTGGAATATGAGGCCAAATTCTTACATCAGTAGCGTCGCTAGACCTAGCTGCTAGTGCCATATTTACCATCATTTTTATACTACCACCCCCATAGATTATGTTAATCTTCTTGCGTGCTAGGACTTGCCCTAAATGATTTGCAGCTTCTAAATAAGCTTTATCTTTTCCAAGGCTGGAACCACAAAAGACACAGACATTCTTTATTTTCTTCGTGGACTGGGAGGTAGACATATTTGGTTTATAAAAGTGGTTGCTTAATGTCTGCTCCACTTAGACTTCGGGTTCTACATGAGTTTTTAAAGATGAGAAATATACAAAAAGGGCTAAAGAGATAGACGAGTAGGTAATGAAAAAGTAATCCAAAGATTTAAACAAAATCTTGTGCGGATAAGAAAGTAAGATAAGGTGATTGATAGTTTACAGAAAATCTGATTCACTTTTTGAAAAAGATTAGACTCTAATTGTATAACTTTTGACAATTGAGAACAATTTGACAGAAGACCCTCATGACACAACTGTAGACTTTTTGACAAATATACACCAAGTCTAGAAATTTAATATAAACGACAAATACTGTAGAACTTTTGAAATTTGAGACACAAATCTTGAAATATCTGGATAAGCTTTTCAAAATTCAAACATATTACTGTACCGTATGTGACGTGTCTGATAAGATAATATATTTTATTATATATATTTAAGAAAATCATAAATTAAATAAGATATTAACACTTACTGCATCAATCTAATAATCACAATTATTTCAAACACAAAAGCAAATATTCTGAGTAAAAGAAAAACACAAACTGTTGAACATCAGCTAAAACTGCTTCAAATAAGTAAAGACTAAATAACCTTTATAGAGCGATGACTTATTCCCCATCCAGTTTTCTTATGGCTTGACAAACAGGATCTAGAAATACCATATTCCTGAGGCGTTGTCTTTCTGTATAAAATTTAGGCCAGAGTTTAAAAATAGCTCCTTGAACATATCCACTAGGGTGACCGTGGAGAGGAGGATGGATGCTATCCAAGTTCTCCTTTGAAAGTCCATCCCTACAAAACCGTATTTTATCCTCTCTATTCGTAGACATATAACCAGGTGAAGTACATTTACCGTTACAATTTTGTCTTCCACATTTGTTACAAGTGACCACGATGGCACGAGCTCTTCTTTTCATTGCACTACGACTGGTACATGTTCCTGGTAAACCGATATCTTAACTAAAGTCACTCGGACGGATTTTCCCCTCTATCAACATTCTCACATCACAAGTGATACCAAAACGCATAAGAATCCACAACCGAGTAATTCTAGTCTTGTATTTCTTTCTGAGAATCTTTTGGGAGAGTGATGGGAAATACTTTCTCAGGTGTTGGTACTTTGGGTCCATGATGAGATGAAAGAAGAGTAAATAGAAAGGAAAAATTAAGACAGTAAATTGCAGAATCCTAGAATTCCTTCTTCTTTTAGAGGAAAAGAAGAATTTTTAATGAAAAAGAAGAGGATTTGCGATTTAGAGAGAAAATAACAAATTAAGAGAGAAAAAGTGAACTCGGAGAAATAAGCTCCTATGCACAGTAAACGTATTTGTAAACAATAATTAAACCACTGTATATGACACGTATAGAGACCACGTGGGAGAGACAGTGTGAATCAAACTGATTTAAGATTTGAACTAGGCCCAAATGTTCTTAGTTGAAAATGGTCAGGTTGTTTCGGGCCTTAACACATTTAGAACGAGTTAAATAACAAACATAAAATTGAAAACCAATTCGTATGAATCTTAAACCCAATTCAAAACCCACTATAGATAAAGTTAACTATAAACAACAAATCTAATTTAACGACAACAAGGATCTTCCTGAATGATATTTAAAATCATTTCATAACAACACAATCTTCCAGCAACTCAAATAATTTTGTTTTAATCAAAACCTTATTGAACAATACATACACCCATATGTTATTCATAATACTTAACATCTATCAATGGATTCATCATCATTACTACCAAGGGTTTAGAATGCGACTAACCTTGAAATCAATACGATTTACGTCTTTCAACGTAGACCATATCAATGAACAAAGACACTAGATGTTACTACTTAAGAACATCTACAATCCCCACAATTCTACTCATACAATATATAATTTCCTCATATAACAAAACCTTAGGTAACCAAAAGATTCACTGATACACTTAAATACAATGTACGTAACGAAATATTCCAATTTTGAGATTCATGCATTCTAGACTTTACACAGTCTCAACAGACCAAAAGTCTAACATTTATCTCTCTCAAGATTCAATACCATGATTCCCAACTTATATCATATTCCTCAAATATATAGAACTTTTAAGAAAAGACATTGACACTTATGTGCTCCATCGAATCCACACATAATCATTACTTAGGTTTGAATCAATTACGAAAAATTTGGCATATCTATGTCAAACTTTAAAATCAATAAATCAAGCCTTATATTTCTTATTGTTTTTCAAGAGACAAAAGGCTCTTAAATCCTCGTATCTATACGAATTTCTCATCGTTTATACGAATTAAATATGCTTAGAGATCCAAATATTATACGAATCTCTCATAAGCATTCTACTTATAAACTCATTCCATATAATTATCATTCCCTCATAACTATTAATACTTTCCTTCTATGTAATTATTGTACTCATATAACCATTAGTATTTTCATTTTATGGCCTTTCCATGTTACATCCTTCTAGACTGTATAAATCAATGTGAAGGTTTATTTTGATGATGACAATGAAAATTCAGCTTCAAAACCATCTCAAAAATATATTTTTTTAAAGTGGTGCTACACTCCCTAGGTTAACCGAACCTAGGCTCTGATACCAAAAATTCTGTAACGCCCCTATATGGGGGTTAACAGTTTTTAATGAGATAAAATAAAAATAAATAATAAAAGTAAAACCTTAAAAATAAAATTTGCCCGGGACTTAAATGAAAACTCTCAACTCAAAAATAAAAATATAAACGACAAATAAACCACAGTTTTAATGTAGCACCTTAAATTTAATAATATAAACTGTTGTCATCATCATTTTAACCCTCAACACATTGTAATACAGTCACAGAAAGTAACAATTGATGCTTACATTATCATGAAGAACATTCTTTACAATTGAGCAGTCCCAATGTAATATAGTTACATCGCTTCCTCAACTATATTTCTCGTAGCCACCTCACACTTAGTGAGTCCTGAAAAGATATAAACATAAGGGAATGAGCGACACTATGCTCAGTAGAGAAAGCCATTACTCACCTCTATCATTACCACATTAAAATCTGCATGGTTAGTAAGTTACATCATATTCCAGATTATGAGGTTTATTATGATCACATCTTATGGATACCGTAGTTAATCGTTACCAAGTGTCATAATTACACATTTATACAAATATTACTAATCATCATTGTTCCTAGGTATCCATGTTAAATTGAGTATCACTCAACTCATCGAAACCCAAATGGGCGCACTTGATCACCCAATAAACATTCCAAGGGTGTTCCGGTGAGGGGACATCAAGCCCCGAGTCCTCACCAAATCGATTCCTGTACAGTGTGTTCTGGGACTTTCAACCCAAGGAAGCGTCATCGCCTTCCCCCTACTTTACCTTTTAGGGTATTCATGCCCAAGGACGTAACCGTCGCCCTTTTCATGTCTCACAATTTCTCTATATTAAATCATTATTAATAGAGTTAATTTTCCTAACCATGCTTCTCAATTTATAACATGTGTCAATTCATTATGTTCCTCGCCGTACAATACAAGACGAGTCCATGTCATAGTTTCATATGTGATACACATATAATATCAGTTCAACATAGATATATATATATTGCGGCAAAACAATCAATTTTAATTCTATAAAAACCTCACAAAAGATGAGTAATAGAATCCCTACCTTTTAAGCTTATCAACAGTCTCTTAATCCTGGAATCAATTAACGTTAGCTCCATACTCCCTTGATCCTAAGGCGTGCATAAGGACAATTAAAACTAAAGCACAACATACAACTACATTTATAAATAAATCATGTGTAAACCTATCTTACTAGTATGCCATTAAAGCTTTTATATAAATCTCTTTTGAATACCACAGTAAACAATTTTTGTCTTAACACAATATAAAATGTGAACAAGTAATCTATATGTTTTAGTCCCTAATAAGATTCATCAATCACTTAGGATAATATTGGAAAGGTTGCAAGACATTAAAGAATTAGGTGGTGAGCAAAGATGGGTTCTTGGTTCAGGTTAGTAGTTGGTATACCATAACAAACTGGCAGATTTACTAGTTTCCAATACAAAAATTGAATAATTCTTAGAAAATAAAATACAACTCCGATTTAGGTTTATGATAGCTCGTTAGAAAGCCTAGGATGCTACTTTTCAAATATGCAAACCAATTCATAAAATTCATTTTAATTTAATCTTAGAATTTCAAGAAATAACCACTGCCCATAGAGGTATTACAAAGTTTAACAATATAAATTTTCTGTCTAGGGCATATACACTTAGACTTCATACATATGCTCCAAAATAGAAACAAACATATACTTAGGTTTAAGAACGCAAATTTGAATAATCCTTTAGTATAAAAGAAAATTTATAAATGAAAGACTAAATTTGTTCATAAGATTCTAACCTCGGATTATGGTTAGTTGGAAGCTTGAAATGGCTTCAAAACAGGTTCCTTTACTTCGGTATGACTGAAATTCTTGCTCAAATGGAGGTGATGGTGGCTGATTTTTATGGCTGCCTTGAAGAAGTTCTCTAAGTATTTTGCTTCAGTAAAGAAATGAGAAGAAGAGTGTGGGAACCGTGGAAGAAAAAGGAAGAAAAGATGAAGTCTTTGAAAAGAAGTGATAGAAACAATTATAGAGGAGACATGTTGAAGCATGTCACGGAGGAAATAAAGAAAATGAGGGTCAAGAGTAGTTGGAAAAGATATCCTTATGTCTCATCTAAAGACTTTAACACACATAATGCCAATATGACATTTTTGAGATTTATTAGAAGTTCTAAGGCTTTTTAGTAATCATACTAAATAAATATAGGAGAATTTTAGAAAATTTAAAAATAGATAAAAATAAATATTATAAAATAAATTTAAATGAAGCAATTTTTTTTTATACATTAAAAATTAATTTAATTACCTCAATACCCGTTAGGAGAATAACGGGTGTCACACTTGTAATCCTCTTCCCATTCAAATGGGTTAATTGTAATCAGATAGTCTAACATTAAAGCATTTATCTAATGTTTTATTCCGCTTAGAATTATGTGGTAACTAGTAGGATAGTAAAAAAACTATACCAGTAAATGTGTACCTATATGAATTGTGATATGTTATATTTTTTAGTTTTTATTATATTTTAGTGCCTTATATTTTAAAGAAACATCATATTGGTACCTTGTTATTTGAAAAATATCAAAATGATATTTTCTAGTTTTTAATAAATTATTTTGGTACTCTAAGTTTGTAATTTGTAATGTAAAATTTTTAACTTACTTTTTTATTAATGACCCTCAAATTATTTTATGAAAGCTATAAAAGAAAAAAATACAAATAATGCCAAAAATAAATAAGTCCATGCGTATACTTTTTTATGAGTATTATTTAATTTCTTGTTTTGAATTTCTATAATAGGATTACAAAATTAATTTGGGATTCATTAATAAAAAAGGTAAAAAGGAAAATTCATGTCAAAAAACACAAACTTAGGTACCAAAATGATATTTTAAAAATTACAGGGTATTGTTTTAATATTTTTTAAATAACATGATATTAATGTGATGTTTCTTTAAAACACAAGCTACCAAAAAGATAATATCCTGATATTTTTTAATGCTCATAAAACGGGCCACCCAACTTGTCCTAACCCACATAAGAGAGCGGGGTTAGGCCATGGGTTGGTCTAGATGGGAAGTAAATTAAGTAGTATACAACCTCTTTGCAACTGCTATCTTTTTCTTCCTATAATTCATATTATTTTTCTTAGCCAAAAGGTCAAAATAATCTTAAATAATACATGGACCTCCTTTTATTAAAAGGAAAAAAATTGTACCATAAATTGCGAACGATATTTGGCATTTAGATCAAGTTACCTTTCAAAGAACAGATTCTTTAACATCTATCAAATAGCATTTTCTTTCTCAGCATCAATACACGAACCCCTAACAAGATTCGATGGGAAATAACCCAATAGGAATTTTGCCTAATTTTGCCTAAGCCTTATCCAAAATATTTGTGATCAAATATGCCTTTAAAATTTTAAAAAGTTGTATGTTTCAAACTTTTCTCATAGAAATGGTAAAATTAAAAAATAATACCACAAAAGTGATATTTCTCAAATTTACCCCTAGATAAGATATAATAGAGCTTGGCCCAGCTTGCATATTTTACATTTAAAATATGTAAATTATATTTCAAAGAAAAAGAGACTATATGGGCCTAGTCGAAGACCTAGGCTCGGGTCGGGCTGGTTCAGGTCTTGTGCGGGTCAAGTCGAGCACCATACCAAATAGATGAGCCTCGAGCCGACCTATTTGGCCCAGCTCTAATCGATACAACTCTAATATTTTACTTTTTTCTTATATAATTTTAATATAATTGACATGAACTTTCTAGTAATTAGGTGGTATACCATTTTTTTATTAGCGCTATTGTGTTTTGTCATTTTTTTCCTTCTTTTAAATCATAGCATTTCTTCCAGCTAAAAAGGTCAAAGTACCCTTAAATAATATATATTTGCCTAATCTTAATCAAAATACTTAGAATACAATAGTGTTTTTACTTAGGATACAATAGTGTTTTTACATTTTTTAGAAGTAGTATGTTTTAAACTCTCATATAAGAGGTAAAATTCAAAAACAATACTATAGAAATGGTATTTGTTAAGTTGACCATGAACTTTCTATGGTAGAGGTTCAGGGCAGTGTCTCTTTCCAAAAATTATATTTGGTTAAAAGTCACATTTAAAAAAAAAAAGCAAAATAGATAAAGGTGATACACTTATAACGATTTTTTTTTTTTTTAAGGCTCTAGCTTTAAGTTTTTTTCATACCTTTCTATGAAATATTCTAAAAAATAATATGATATCAATAAGGAATTTTTTTATGTCTTACTAAATTTTTTTTTAATGTTTACTCTTCTTTTTATTTTATACCCCTAAGGTTGTAACTTGCAAGCCTGAAATTTGAGATTTTTATGTTGGTGTGAAAAGGTGGACATTGCCATCACTAGACTTTTCCTAAACTTAGAATAATCATTTTTACTTCTCATTCACCGACCAAAAATAAAATAAAAAAATAAAAAAATAAAAAACAAGAGATTGCATCCAGAAAAGATTATATATATCCAGAGATTACAACAGGTAAGGCATATCAAACCTAACCATGTTTTAGTAACTTTAACAAATTCTTCTAGAAGCATGACCTGTAACGCTTATCTTAAAACTACTAATGGACAAATAATTTAACGCGTTAATTTTGCCATTTATGATTTTTATCATCGTTTAGTCAATGTAACATGTTAGGATGCTTACAGTTCATGCTATGTAGTCTTATGCATAACAAGGGCATCAACTATTATTTTACACCTTAACCTTTGCTTTAGTTAACAATATATGTCCCAAAGAAAGCAACTTTCAAGATTTTCAACTTGGCAGTTCAGCTTATAATATCATGTACAATACAGTCATGTGTGTGAAATTTTGAAATTTTGCAAATCACCACCTATTTCTGTATCTTCTTTTTATTTTTTTTTTTATTTTTTTCCTTATTCGATGCTCGAGCCTATGCTATCATCCTATTTGAAATAGCTTAAATAAACAATATTTAGTTTATCTAGTCGAAAAGTTACTTTTAAACTTGCTTGGATAGGCATACTTATCGGGTTTTTGGATTTCATAAATTTTTTTAAGACAAGCCACCTTTATATATATATATATATATATATATATATATATATATATATTTAACCTTTTGTTGGTAAATAACAAATTAAAATTTCATCTATATTTTTATGTCACATTATTTTTTATAACAATAGGAGCTTTTAACTTATTTAAGCAAATAGATTTAATAGTTTTTTTTAAAATTCAAAAGATATAATTTCTGCACTATTCAAACAACTATTAAGATCCAGACTTTATGCTCTCTTTTTTTTTCTTTTATGGCTTAATTAAAAGTAAAAGCGAAATTTGTCTCAAACGCAACCACGCATGGATCATTTGAATTTCTCCGTCGATGTCAAATAGAATGCACCTTAAGCATGTTAATGGACTTTTTGACAGTTAACAATGTTATAGCGTTGGATCGACCAACAAAAATAAGAATCTTATTCTAAATTGACAGATGGAACAAGCCAGACACATAAGACAGTTCAAATTTATTTATTTACTTATTTTGCTGCTGAACCGGTTTAAATTTATTTGAACCCAATATCAAACCACATGCTTCAACTACATGTTTTTTGGTTTCAAAAAAAAATAAAAACTAAAATGTTTTTTGGCAGCATTCGAGCTTAGTTTTCGAGTTAGGTCCGATAAGAAGTTAGGAAAAAACTTGTCTTTGGAGCCCCACGGTAGAAGGATATAAATGTGTCTTTATCGCCGTAAGTGCACTCAGATTCGACTTTTGTGCCATGTTCATTGTTCCAATGTCGTTTTCTTTGAAGAAACTAGAAAACCACTTCTATGTTAAAATTGAAGAAGCTAATAGCAAATTTTTAGCGACTTGATATAAAAATGCTCACTTAGGAAGTAATTTTCTAATGGGTTTTGTAACAGGGTGTCTAGGAGCATACTACAACGTATAAGTAGGGGTGGAGCTAGAAAAATTAGTAGGAGAGGCAGAAGTGTGACTGAACTAATAAGGTGGGGGGAAAAATTGACATTGGAGGGAAGAAATGGTGAGGGCGGACTGTAATTTTAAAGACAGTAGGATAATTTTTATAAAATTTCATATAATAAAATTATAAGAAAAAGAAAGTTTAAGAAGGACGGCCGTCCCATCCTCGTCCCTACATGGTTCTACTCCTGCATGTGAGAGATTTACACTGTATGTGAGATTGAGTTCAAATCAATGCTCACATGTTAGAAATTTTTATCTGACATTAAATATCCATTTTTGCAAGAAAAATGGTTGTTTGTATTCTTTCATTTGATGGGCAAAAATTATAGTGCAGGAAAAAAAAATGAAATGATAGATGACCATAAAAAATTACATTTTAACAAGACACAGTTTTGAACTATTTTATGCTTTTTGTGCTAAATTTAGCATGATTTTAATGTTATCTTCAAAAATTAAAAGTGGTGGCATCCCCTTGTATAAAAAAAAAAAAATTGTATCATGAAATTCTCCAAACATCAATTATTGAAAAGAAGCACTCTTTATGGGAAATAAATGTGAAAAAATGACATAAAAGGTTAAGAGCATCACCCTGCTTGGCCAGTCGGCTACTTTTCATATGATTCTGAAACCGATCCCTTCTTATCATGCTCCAAAGTTATCCAATTTCTCTTTTCTGTTAAGTGATAATTGCTTAACAAGGCAGTTAACCAACAGTCAACTTCCAACTCCAATAATATAAATCATTTCATACTAACCGTTTTAGCCAACTTTTTCCTCACTTGGGGCCAACAAATTGATAGCCTTGTTCCCATGAATCCAATGGAACCATCTTTGTTATTAAGCAAGCCACCTCTGAAAGGGGCTCAAAAAGTAGATTAACTATTGTCCCCCTTTTCGCCTTTGCCCAAAACAAATTGCACCGATCATAGTCGGACAAAAAAATAAAGTGACCTTTTTTTTAGCCATTTTAGATGCCCTCTCGTCCCACAAAGATGTGTCCTGGTCCAATCAAAATAGGTAAAAATGTTTTATTTTGAAACATAAAAATTCTTAAAGAATTATATTAAAAAAAATTTTAAAATTTTTACCTCAAAAAAATATACAAAAATATTTTTAAAAACTTTAAAAACAATAATAACCAAGGCTCAAATGTCTCAAGCAAGCTCATTCTTTCTAGGCATGTAGTACTGAACAGAGAGAGAGAGAGAGAGAGAGAGACGTCCTCTCTGATGTGGGGCACATGGAGAGACCCAAATGGGCAAACAAATCCTTTTTTCAAGGAACCAAATAATTGTTCTTGCTTTTTTCTTGCCACTTTGCGAAGTCCCGTAGGGCACCCAGTTCATTGGATATATATATATATATATATATATATATATATATATATATATATATATATATATGACGTTTCATGACAGGCTTGGCGCTGTTGGGGGTGGGGGAGGCGGGGCGATAATTATATGTATAGTTTGAAGAAAGACACTGAAAAAGTGTGCGGGCACTTTCACAGATCTGTCGGTCTATGAAAACTTCTTTTTCCGGATGTTGATTATTCGAAACCTAAGGAGCCCTCATATCACGTTTGCGTCTGACATAGTGGGACACAAGCTTCTTTCCCTTTTTGTTTTTTTACCTAAATTAGAGGGTAAAAAAAAAGGTTTTAGTGCTGGCACTAGTGAAAACTTTTTTTTACCTAGATTGGAGGGGTAAAAAAAGAGGTTTTAGTGCTGGTAGTAGTGGAAACCTGCATCATCATCCCATAACATGATTTTTTTTTTGTTTTGGCTCAGATTCTAGTAAGATGATTTGTAGCAAAATGATTGGTGTAATTGTGATAATACAGAACATGCACCAAGGTTATTAAGATATTGGTATCGTGTCATGGGTACGTCCGTCTGATACAGCATGATGCACTGGTTTCTTTAGCCGAGTGTGTAGGGTGGCGTGGTTTTGGACTTATTTGAGAAGATCATATAAAAGCCCAGTGGACCCCGATGTCAACAGAGTTTGCTATAAAGTTCTTGGCCCGGTGTATAGAATCACCAACTTGTGTGAATTAGAGAAACAACATTTCAAGACAATTGTAATTGGGGAATTTTCATAAACGTGTGTTTTAAAACTTAATTTTTTATAAATACAACGTATATTTAGTGTGATACAAGTTAAACATATAAGGAGTGGTCGAGAGAGTAGTTGAAACTTTAGAGTTTCAATCACAAACAATATTAAACTCTTATATGCCACAACATGCAGTTCAAACTTTAGAGCCTGAACTCTTCTCCTAAACATCCTAGTAATATAAATGGTAGTGTAGCATAACTTTTTTAAATATGGCTTGAACAAACTATTTATTTTAAAAGTGTGGCAGAACATGTAATTTTCCTCCTTTTTTTTTTTTTTTTGTAGATAAGGCCTCCAACTGGAGGAATGCAAACTATTAAAAAGAGCCGAAATAGGCCAAGGTACAACCAAATGTCCGAGGACTAAAAACAGGGTCTACAAACAGACTCAATAAACCAATTCGGGAATCCGTGGTCTGATCGACGGAGCTAAATAGATCCCTACTCCCAAACAGAGCTATATTACTGCTACTAACGATGGTCCCAACGATCACAGAGAAGAGCCATCCCTTAACCCTATCCCAACTCAAGACACCACCTAAAAAACCAAGAGGCATGGGGACACCATCCTCTAAACCTGACAAGCAACAAACACAACGAAGGGTATTTGTGGGGAAACCACTACCCTTTTAACAACAGACCCAGAACACAAGAACAACTCAAAACGCAAAACCAGAACGCTGCCTTTATCGCGATCCACGGATCCGAGGTCTCTCAACGCTAGCCACCTAGAAGCTTGAGCCACCTAACTCCAGCTTGCCCATCGGAGAGCTCCCACAATCACTCTTCGGCCAACCCCACGACGAGACCCCAAACAATCACTCACCCAACAGCATGAACCCACCCCCAGCTAAGGGAAGGCCCCTCAACACCAGCGTTAGCGAATGATGGCCTCTCCCGCCCTACCATGGCACACCCAAGTTGCTGAGCCAAGCTCCTTGCCTAACCTACCCAGCTCAATCCTAGAGGAGATCCGAGCCTCCAACGGCCTCCTCGAATGATGATGCCTCCTCTCTCCCCGGTCCTAAGTCCAACTCGGTGGTGGAGGTCGTCTCTCTCCAAGCTCTACGCTCGTCCTTTGACCCAAGACAAGCTTCTCTCCCCTAGCGGCACGCTAACACCATGAAGATCGGTCGGTTATAATCCTCTGACTGAAGATTGGAGGCCAGTAGACCGGCGATGCACCAGCCCATTGGCCCAATGCACTCTCTCTATCTTTCTTTTTCTCGTTCTCTCTCTACATTTTCAATACTAAAAGCCCATAGTTAATTGTTAATATGTAATTTTCTCATTGTTAATTTGAACATACTTCTTTTATCACATCAAAATATTACATATTAGTAACTAGACTTCAAAAATGATATGCAACCTAGCTTAGGCCTAGATCATATGAAATCTAACCCATCCTCCAAAGGCTTTGGATTGGGAGGAGGAACAAACGATCTATTTTAAAAATATTTGGAGGAATGACTCAGGCAAACGTTATTTTCGGTTTTATGCCATGTATATTGAAGGTTAGGATTTATTCCCATAAATGACTGGTCAACAATAAATTAAATGTATTGTCCGAAATTTTCCCATGTTGTCATGAAAATAATCTACTAGATTATGATTGATAATCTATTGTATGTCGTTGGAACTAACGACTGCTAACTTCAAGTAACTATGAAATTTACTAGGTGTAAAAATTTATAAATAATTTATTTACTACTACGAAAATAAAGTATTTATCAAGTATAGAAATTAGTAAACCTCTTCTTCTAAAAATTGATAAATAATTTATGTATTAAATACCTAAAAAATGATTAATACGTGATTTATTTAAAACTATTTACCATTTATTTAATTTTTTTAACATTTTTTATTTTTCAAAATTCCTCTAAATTGTAAAAAAAAAGGTCAGCCCCTCCAAAGTTCCCAAATCAACCCCAAGTCAAAATTCTAACCCTATTGGTAAGCTTAATACATCAAATCAAGAAGTTATCCACCTCCCTCTCTAATTGGTGTGACATCAATAGAACCAAAGAAGAAAACCAAACATGTTGATGAGCCCGTGATCATCATGAAATTGCGATGACGGAGTAATTGAGTTTGTTAGCGACTAGCAACACCAGAACTGGTTCATTCGGAGTTGTCGCTGTAAGTGTGTGATGAGAGAGTTGCATCTCGATGGTGGGGAGAACAGAGAGATCAATAACAAGATCAATGATAGGTGGGGAAAGAGAGATAGGATGGAGGAATAGTTTTGGGATTTTAAACTTGTTTTTCTAGATTCAGTCATATTTTTAATTTTCCAAATTCAACCTTTTCCTTTTATTTATTTCAAAAGTAAGCCATGTTTGTAATTTTTATTTTTGTTTTAGGATAATACTGGTTGTTGATCAATTTGGTTGTTGATCAATTTCTTTTATGTCAATGTCACATTAATATTTATATATCATAATGATTACAAATAGTTGTAAATAGTCATAGTGCTATTATTTGCTTGTCATACAATCAAAAATATAAAAGTAAATAAGAAAATTTTTATTGAGCATGAAATATAGTATTATTTATTAAATACAAAACCAGGCTTTAATAAATTAGGCACTAATCCTACTAAATAGGTCTTCTAAATAGATTATTTGTGTCTCGTATTCTATCCTAATTTTGACAAACGTTTGTGATAAAGGAGAAACTGTGATAATTTATGATAACTAATTGTCACACTTAGTTAAGTTTACAAACTTAATTATGACAAAAAAAGAGAGTAAAGAACCATATTACAAAAAAGTTCAAAAAATCCTAAAAAAAAGTAAGAAAAAAATAAGATAAAGCAAGAAGGAAGGACTAAAAAAATGAAAGGAACAAAAATGAGAGAGGAAGGTCTTTAAAAAAGACAGGTTATTAACACTAATAGCTCCTTAAATTTTAGGATCTCTCTCACTCTGCCTTCTGAACTTTAAAAAACATCACTTTACCTCATGAACTTTCAAAACTCCTTATTTTGCCCTTTGAATTTTGAAAATCATCATTTTGCTCTTGTTTTAAAGCTCCTTATTTTGTCTTATATTTTTCAATTTTCTATTCAAATAGATAGAATTAAGCCTACGTAATTTATATATGGGTCATCTATAAGAGCAAAAATGAGACAAGCTTTGTTTCACATTTACACTCTTATTCAAAATTTTTTTATCTGCTTTCATTTTAAAAAAGGTTTGTATCATATTCTTTCTTGATATTATCGTCAATATCTCCGCATTTTTAATATATAATTCATTTTCAATTCAAACAATTCCAATTTAAATTAGAATTCCATTATCCAATATAATTATTTAATAATTATTTATCATCTATAATTCAAATTCAACTAGGATTTAAATTAATTATTCAAATACAAATTTAAATAATTAATTATTTAAAATCTCAATAACTAATTTGAATAATTATTTTCCTAAATTAATTAAATAATTAATACTTTAATATTTGCAGATGTAGGAGCTATTCCTAGTAGACCTACACCCACTAGCCGTCCAACCAGACTGTGGCCCATGCGTCCCATCAAGCCCAACGGCCCGACTCGCGTATAGTTCTGTTTTACCCATGGTAATCTCGAACTTACTTGATCTGTCATAAAGGATTTATGAGTTAGCATTGGTAATCAATGACATCTTATCAAGCTCCAATAATAACAGATAAATTAATCTTTGATTAATTATCCGTTTAATTATTAACTTTAGTGTCTCTCACCTATAGACTTGAAGTTGTACTTCCAATAATATACCATATTACAAGGCTCTTAAAATATAAGTCTTATCTATATTCTCTCATATTATGCGTATCTCCATAGGTTATCCATAATCGGATAAATGACTTAGTTTCATTTTATGCTTCTATTATTTTTTCTCAAAGTTCTAGTATTTCATCATTAGAAAATTCATTCCTTTTATAACACATATAAAAAGAATATCATCTGATTACCATATATATCCAAATGATTGAGGTCTTTTTATATTTTTCAATACCCGAATAATGCTTTTGAAAGGATAACATTAATTCTTTATTAGAGAGCTATGGATTTCATGTCTGCAGATTATAGTTTCATCAAGTATAGATTGCAACTCTAACATATCGATAGTGGAGCCTTTGTTCATCGAAAATTTTGCCTTTGACACATCAAAAGATACAACCTATAACATGGAGTCATGAATCTATTTTAGGATTAAGATAACACATAAATGATTATCAAAGATAATTGCTTTAAGTCGAATGAAATTATTATTAAATTAATTCAACTTTAAGTCTAGTCTAGTGTGCAACCACTATTAGATTTACTACACCAATATGTCTGCCATGGAGCCACTTCGCTTTGACAATCAAGGTAAGTTGTTTCGCTATTTAGATGTAGATCCTTATTACAACCTTATCATGTATGAAGTGCCTAACTTTATATATAGACTACGGATTATATAATTTAAATTATTAATCTCCAAATAGGATCTTTTCACATGTAAACTTCATATATGCCTAATTCGAAGATTTGATTTTAATAGTCATGGATCACATGTTTGTTAATATACAATCATTAATATGATAATAATATAAGGATCATTATTAATATATGAAATATTTACATTATTATTTATTTTACAAAAAATGTCATAAAGACAATCAAAGTATTTATTCATTAAGACATCGATCCGAACAAAACATTGAGGATATATTCAGTATTTTAAATAAAATGTAATGATGTGATATTACATTCTGTGTAATTAGTTTTTTTATTGTATAGCATAAGTCAGTCCAAGTTTTTTTGTGAAATATATGTAAGAGAAAATTTTATATTATGCCATATTTTTACAAATATTTTTTTAATGCTACAAAAAAGCAATGCCATAAGTTTTTCATTTATCTTCCTTCTTTTTTACTGTCTCTTTATTTTCTTTTTATGGTTTTTCCTTTCTCTCTCTTCTCTTACTCTCTCTCTCCCATGCCTCAATGGTAACCGCCACCTATCTTTTCCCACGTTGGCTGCGGCGAGGACAGAAGACTCCAAATTTGGCGCCACGACAACTAATTCATCGTTTTCGACAAGGGTCGTGATCTTCGTCGCGGGTTGAGCCATGGCTATACCTTCTAAACAAGTCAAGCTAAAGCTGACCACTGTTGCCAGATTAATTTGTAAATGAATTGGCTCCTCTGATTTTATTTGTTCAGCAGTTGGTGAAGTTCATGTCGGAGTAGGAGGAGAAGCTCGAGTCGTTGTCGTGCTTCTTGAGTGTCTGGCCCAATTCTGAAGAACAAAGGAGGTTTGCGGAGGAGCAGAACTCTAGGAGGCAAGTGGACAGCGCGGTCTCCGCCACCAGCTTTTTCGACAACATTGAGAGGTGAGGCCTTTGAGAAAAAGAACTCCGACAGCTTCTTCATGTTGTTTTCGGTCTGTTTGTTCCAATTATGAAACAAATGGGCCTTCGGTGAGAATGGGCTTTTTTCTACCGCTGCAACGACAGTTGATAGCAACCTGCATTAATTGAAGGAAGGAAAAAGTACATCAGTCAAACTTACTAGCACGTGTTAAAATAATAGGCCAACAGATATCCAATGTGACTGGTAATATTATGATAGAATTTGCATGGCTTAGATGGATGGATCAGAACAAGATAAAGAGAGGAATGGCAATAAGGTCTGTTTGTTTGTTCGTAAGACACAGAAAAAATGTTCTAGAAGAAGGACACAAAAAAGTCTCAAAAAGACACAAATTTTCGAGAAAAGACATTGGAAGATGTCTCCGTTGGACACCTAAAACCGACACAGAAGGACACAAAAAAACATCGTGGAGGGACGTACGGATATGTCTTAATGAAATATATGACATGTCCTTAATAGATACAAAAATACCCCAGAAAAATATGCAACATTTTCCACCTGGACATAAAAAATATCCTTGAGGAACATGTTGACATATCTCTATGGGACGTGTGACATGTGTTAGACATGTATGCTCTAAGGAGTAAAAATGTAATACGTTTTTGGAGACATTTTTTATCAATAAAGAATTTATTCATTTATATATATACCAAATATTGTCCTCTTTACGTTCATATTTGTTGAATGTATGATAAGCAAACAGTAGTCTGAGACTGTCAGTCTAAACCTTAAGAGTTGGGCATATGATGAGATGATTATGCGGTAGACACGACTCTTAAGGTGATGGTCTAAAATATATGATCCGCAATCGAGGGAATAAAGTTGGGCGCTTTATTCATGCAAAGATTGTTATGTTGTCTATATCCCTTTTGGGAGATGGTTTGTCTTGGCCATCGGAGTTGGACTCCGTGAATAGAAACATTGGCGCATTGTCATAGGTGACAATGTGTTGGATCGGGACATAAAGTGAATTGATTTGGATTAATAATTCTGTCTTGTCAAATCGATTCACTTTAGACAATCATTTGTATTGTATCTTAATCCTGAGATGAATAATGGGCCCGTTGTCTCGACTTGTGTCTTTTGATGTACCAATGGGTGACTCCCACATCTCTATAGTGGCATGCATGCCGGTACGTTGGAGGCATGACTCTTGGTAGCGTAGACTTGTTATTCATAGATATGGAATCCATAGCTCCTCTTTAGGAGTAATGATATCCTCTTATATGCGTTGTCCTGTAAATGGAAAACTGGAGCGCTCAACCATTTGGATACATAGGTGTAACCGAATGGTATACTATCTTTGGATGGTAAGTTTTCTAATGGTGAGACAATGGAACGTAAGATAAAATAATCGGGAAGGTAAGACAGAACTTGTCCTTAAGCCGATTATGGATGATCATATGGGGATGCGATACACTATGATATGTCATGGAGACTTAGCTACACGAGCTTCGTAATTCTATAAAATTCGAGAGTGCAGCTCCAAGCTTTTAGTGGAGTAGCGTTGGAGTTGATAATTGTGAAATGTATATCTGGGATATTGGGTTTCATAATTATCATGAGCTTGAACTTTATAGGTCCATTTTGGTCCCCTTTGCTAGCTCACAAAATCCTGTAACGACACGGCGTGCTTTTCCAATAATTGGTGACTTATGTCGGATTTATCAGATTGGTTTAAAATTTATAAGAATCAAATAATTCATGTCTGTTTATCGGTTGAATTAATTATGTAAGAAATTAGTTCAAGATGAACTTGTTGAATTATGGCGTTCGGATAATTCTTGTCTGTTTATCGGTTGTTTTAATTTTGGACAATTAGAACAAGATAAACTTGTAGAATTATTGTGAATTAATTTATTTTCTTAGAGATTATCTTGATAAAGTTTGTTTTGATCAGATATATTTTCTATTGGGCTATTTGAATCAAAACTGAGACTTTATCCTTTAGAATCTCGGGTGGAAAATAAAAGATTCGCGGAGATTTTTTCTCGGCAGTTCGGCATGCCGGATGACGTGTTCGGCCTGCCGAACTGGCCAGTTCGGCCTGCCTATCTCACAGTTCGGCATGCCGACCGCGACAGCTAAGATTACGCGTTTTTCACGCGTATCTTATCAGATATTGATCCGAACTTGATTCTATTTCGATTTTTGAGACCTAATCTGATATGGACTGACCCCAAGGACCAATAGGTATAAAAAGGGAGTGAGTCTAATGATTTACTCAGATCAATTTGAGAGATTAAGAGTGATACTCTTCTAGTGAGCATCTAAAAAACTCCCTGAGAGCTTTTGTTCACAAATCACGAACACTAGCTTTGGGTTCTCTCTATTGGTTGGAAGGAGAGTCATCGGTGGAAGAGCTGTACGTGTGAGCCCACACTCACTCCGGTTGTGGATAGAGAATAGCAAAGAAGACCAGTTGGTTGAGGCTCTTCTGGAACGTTACTTCTCTACACAGGTCGCGGAGGTTCTTCGGCATACTGAGGTTAGTAAGATCTGTTTAATTTATACATATAACATGTCAAACTTGTGTTTTGGAAAATACTCTGATGATAAATTTTTAAAATTCCGCTGCGCACTTTGTTTCCAACAACATGTTCCCGAAGGAGACGAAAAATGTCCTGGAGGGACATGCGTCATATCCCTTAAACATGTCTTTGTGGGACATGTGATATGTCCTTGATGGACACAAAAAATATCTCGGAGGGACATGCAGACATGTCTTGGTGGGACTTGTGACATATCTTAGTAGAACGTGTGGACATATCTTCGTGAGACATACTCTAATTTTATGGCATAAGAACTTTTAATATTTTGCAGCATAAATAAAAATTGAGTTGAAATAAATGACATTTATATGAATGCCTTTTATGTAAGAGCAACTTATAAAAATGTCCCTATAAAAGAGCAACTTTTTAAAATTGTCTTTTTAAAATGCTCTTTTTAAAATTGCTCATTTAATTAAAAAAATAATTTATTAAAAGTTTAAATTACCCTTCTTTTTACTCCTCCATGTAAAATTATTCCAAAACTTGAAGATTCCAACACATAACCCGAAGAACTTGTACATTCTATCTCAGAACCCGACAAATTTCATCTTGAACCCCAAAGTTCCATTCAAATACCAAGAACAAATTCAAGTCTTTGATTAATCATCAAACAAATAAATTTCCACAATCTTCAAACGGAGATATCAAGAAACTCAGATATAACCAAAAATTTAAATACAAAGCAAGATCAACATCGATTATCAACAACAAAAGAAAAATCTAGCCGATCACATTCGAGCATATAGGATAAAGTTCGCTCATCAATATGACGTTGTCTAAACTTGTTTTTGGGCTAGGGCAGGTTTGTTGGGCCCAACATTGCACAATAGAATCAACTCTGCAGACATGGAGAACAACGTGACTATGAACAAAATTGAACACCAGCTCCAAGGCTAACCTTGATTTTAACGCCAACCTCACCTTCTCCGGCACTGCTACCGTCGAGTTTGCTCTAGCGCCAATCTGCGAGTTTCGTGGGAAGAGATGAATCGTTGCCGCCTTTCATAAATGTGCTTAGCTAATCGTGAGAATGAGTGAGAACTGGAGTGGACGTGATTGCCGTTGCAACAAAATTCACACAGCGGCGCGCCGTCGACCTCGAGAGACTTGCGCCGCCCTGCTTCGTTGATGCTGTGATGCTCGCGCGATTATCTCCGTTGCTGTTGGTAAGGGATTTGGTCTTCATGTGACGACGGTGGCCTCGTCAAAATCACCGGAATGAGAGGAGGAGAGAGAGGGCGGTGAGGAGAGAGTGGACTGGCGAGGAGAGAGGGAAATGAGACTAGGAGAGAGAGGGTTTGAATAATTTTTTAGGAGAGAGACCAAATCAGGTTTGGATTAGGAATTCATCTTAAAATGGGCAAAACAGTAAATATGTATTTATTATTTAAAAAATTAAGAAAAAAAAGACAGTTATAAAAACACAAAACAGAACAGGCAGTTTGTGACATTAACCCTTTCTTTAGTATAAAAGAAAATTAGATGGAAAGAAACTAGTGCAGAGATTCTAGGATGACGAGGGCATTTGATAGGAGGGAAGTTTGGATGAAAAGAAAAATGAGATAGAAAAACTATCAAATAGGTTACATTATATTTTTTTCTTTTAAAATTAAATAGATTATTAGATAGAAAAGATTGTCAGTTATATAAATTAGACAAAATTATAAAATTATCCATAAAAATTATACGTAAAAAATATTGAAACTTTTTCTCCTATACTTCACAAATCTTCAGCTCATTTCACATTTTATTTCTTGACTGGTTTTCTCCCTTGCAAACCTTCAACAATTACTATACCTCATATCTGCATTATAAATTTCCCAAATTTTTTGCAAAAAAGCTTATTTTTTACAATTTTTATTGTTGAAGATTGATTAAAGTATGTAGTTTAAATTTATTTAAATTATTATTAATTTGTGGTCGAATCTCTCTTCTTTTGATTTTATGCTTTGTTGTTTTCTTAAATTAAGGAGGATGTTGAATTTTTTTTTTTTGAATGTGCTTTTGGTTCAATTAGTTTGTTTTTAAGTACTTGTTAAAACGTTTCCGTGAATATCAGGGAATATCTAGGCTGCTTCTTTGTGACTGTGCCTTTCCGTGCTTTGGTTTTGGTCTTTTGCCCATTGTGCAATTCTTTTTTATGTTTTGTTAGGCAAAAAAGTAATTATATTGGTTATAATTTTTTTATTTTTAAGTTTTATTTTCAATATCAAACATATAAAGATAAATTTATTTTCTTTTTTTCCTATTACACCAAACAACTAAAGATAAAACAAAATTTTTTTCTTTTAATTTTCTATCTTTTATAATTTTACTTTTCATCTCATTTTCTTTCCTTCCCATCAAACATAGGGTAATTGTATGTAAATTTCGCTATATGTAAAGAGCCTCTTGTTAAGCTTTCATACGAGTGACTACTACTATGGGCCAGTAAATTAGGGCTCAACAGCTCATTGGATCAAAGCCCACTACTATGGGCTTTTTAACAAGACCTTCCCATGTGTTTTTGCTTACTACAAGACAATTCGATCAATTGCCAATTGAAATATGACTTTAATCTACAAAAATTTTATAAATATTATTAAAATTATTTTTATATAATTATATAATATAATATATAATATTATTAAAATAATTACTATATTTTTAAAAATATTTTAAATATTATATTAAATTTTAATTTTATAATAATAATTCAGACACATATTAAAATTTTTTTTGCTTTACTTTTCCATTTTCTCTCTTTTTCTTTTTCTATTATTTTTCTGCGGAAAGATTCATAATTACTCTTTTCCTCTATTTTTTTTTCATTTTTTTTCCTTCTCATTATTCAAAACCCCTCAGAAATGCACCACAACCCCCAACAAATTCTCTAACCCAATCACGGCCATCTGATTCTCTCTCTTTCTCTCTCTCATTTGAGGAACAAAAGGTCTAATAATATTTGGGGAAAAAAAAGCCTAATTTTGATCATGATCTTCGCCTTCTTCATCTGTTTCCATGGCGTCTTTCATCTAATGCTCCAGTTTTCTGTCCCACATTTCGCCATTGTCTGATGACAATCTTACTGCGCTGCACTACACAGGCATCGCCATAGCCATTTTCACCTGATTCGACGGCACCTCCAAATTACTCGGATTTTCTTTTATTTTTGTTGCCAATCAAGTTGCTAGGGTTTGGAGAATTTCGTCCCTTTTCCCTTCGCTAGGGTTTTTTCTATCTAGGGTTTCGACTTTGTTCAGATTGTGGATTTGATTTTTTTTTTTCCGTTTCTCTTTTTCATTAGTTAATAATCGCTACACCGAGTTACCGATTTTCTTGAAAGGTAAGGTCGATGTTCTGAGATTTGTTAGGATTTAGGTTTTGTTGTTTTGCTTCAACTTGAAAGGGAAAGTTACAGAAACAAAATCCGAAAATATCTGATTTTTCTCGTTTTATCACTGGAAGGTTTTCCTTGTATCTTTACATTTGGAGATAAATACAAGGAAAAAAGACAGTCATAATTCGAATTCCTACTCTTTGCTTTTGTTTGCTTAATCGGAGGTTAGAAGATAGATATTGGGAATAATAGTTTTGCTGTGTGTGGCGGTGCTGGGAAGTTATTGGGAAGAAGTTCTTTGGCGGCGTTGTAGGGGAAGGAGGGGGAAAACTTGGGGCTTTTTTGCATGGGCGAACATGAGGCGTGGGCGCAGCCACCGCTGCCGAGTGGGCTATTGCTGAATGGCCTGTTGCCCAACGAGGCCGCCTCCGTGATGCGGGTGCTTGATTCGGAGCGGTGGCTGAGGGCCGAGGAGAGGACGGCGGACCTCATCGCCTGCATTCAGCCCAACCTGCGTTCCGAAGAGCGCCGGAGTGCGGTCGCGGATTACGTACAGCGGCTCATCTCTAAGTGCTTCACTTGCAAGGTGAGTCATTGACGCTTTGCACATTTGTATTCTGTTCGTTACAGTTATATATATGCACATCGAAAATGATGCGTGCGGTCCATTGTTTTAAGGCCTGTTTAAATGGAACATTAGTGCACATTTGGTTTACTCTTTTTTTTTTTTGGGGGGGGGGGGGGGGGGGTGGGGGGTAAATACGGCATTGCCGTGTTATCTTTGATGAATAATAGCTGTACGGTTTTACTCACAATCCCTTCTTATCTTTTAATGATCCTGCACCTCCAAAATCATTCTCCTGAATCCCCCTTCCTTTTGGGGTAATGTTGATTAATATTATGGGAGGAACAGTTCCCTGCGTAGTACAATTTTATTTTTGGGGTTAGGGTTGGTAAAAGAATGAAAATAGAATAATTGGGGCGTTCTTAAGTCCTCCAGCAAGTCCGGTTCTACACGGTAACAAAACGTGTAGTCAATGGAACAATGTCGTTACACTTCAACCTTTACATGTTACAGTTACACAATTGTGGACGTCAGTTATGTTATTATACCTCAACTCTTTTTTATTTTTAAGATCAATATTACACCTTAACCTTTCCTGTTATGTAGAAAATAAAAAAGCCTAAAGCAATAATGTTGTTTTATTTGTTTATTTTTATTATATGAGAGTTTGATGTTTTTATTAATTATGGGTACGAGTATATGTATTAATAGCCGTCAATGAGTTGAATCCTGAGACTAGTTTGGTTGTCTGGTAAATTCAAGGTTTTAAAAGGCGAAAACGGGAACTGAGGCGTTTTGTCTAATTGACTCGAGGCGTAAGCCTCGAGGCGGATTGAGGCGTAAGCCTCGAATGTAAAATAAAAAAATTCAGAAAGTTGAATAAAATTCATAAACATGCCATAAAACACACACTTAGTTCATCACAAAACCATAAGACACAATAAGAAAGTGCATAAAACACATACAAAATAATATGTATGCTATTGTTCTTCTAATATGGTTATAATTATATGGCTTTTATAGCACATAAGATAACCTTTTTTTTTTTTGAGAAAATGAAATAACTATAGATCTAAATGAATAAAAATCACTTATTGCACTCTTTATATAACTTTCATTTTATATAACATTATAACTTTTGCATAACACCTATTTCTATAAAATGTACATTACTACAGTAGCTATAAGAGGGGAAAAAAGAAAAAAAACCCAACCTACGGTAGAAAATAAAAGAAAAAGGGGCAAAAAAAACCTAAGGAGTGAGGGTTGAGGAGGTCAGAATCTGGAGGTGGCTGTTGTCGGTGGGCCGTCGTTCTAGTCACTGCTCATAGGGCAGTGGGCTTGAAAGTTGCAGGGGTTAATGATCAAGAAAGGGTCGATGATGAAGAAGGGGGCAGATGATGAAGAAGTGTCGAAGAAGATGGGAGACATAGGGTTTAAAAATCTATTTGCATATTTTTATCTGATTAAAGCCCGATTTTGATATTGGGTTGACTTTCTTTGAAAGGGAAAAAAAAAAGATTGGATTGAAAACCGGCTCAAAATAGCCTTCAATTTGAGGCTCACGCCTCATAAGCCTTGAGGCAAAAACACCTCAAGGCGCACGCCTCAATGAAAAAAGGCGTAAGCCTCATTCAAGCCATTCAAGGCTTAAGCCTTGAAGCGTTGATCAAGCGCCTCAAACTGAGGCGAGCCTCGAGGCGTACGCCTCGAACGCCTTTTTAAACCATGGGTAAATTACAAAATTTTGAGGATTATGCGTAGTTGAATTCAGTAGTTTATTGGGAATGGAGGTTGATAACGTCCATTACACCAATTTCTCTTCAGTTCTTGTAAGTTGTATGATTAATCATACGGAGTTCAGTATTCCTGTGGTAACAACCCAATGTTTTTTTCCGTCTGCAGGTATTTACATTTGGATCTGTGCCCCTGAAGACTTATTTGCCTGATGGAGATATTGATTTGACAGCTTTCAGTAATAATCAAAATTTGAAAGAAACATGGGCCCATCAGGTTCGTGATATGCTGGAGAATGAGGAGAAGAACGAGAATGCTGAATTCCGTGTAAAGGAGGTTCAGTACATTCAGGCAGAAGTAAGTCCTTGGTCTTTTTTGCTTTTTTCTTTCGCCCTTTCACTAATCAATTGTAGATTATACATTGAGATTGTTCATTTAATGGGGGCTGGTGATCTTGTTTTAGAAAAACGACAAGAATTCAAGAGATCTGCTAGTCATGAGTTATTATAGGTTTATATGCATTGACACATAATTAGGTTTTATGATTTCTCAAGATATCCATGGTGGGTTTTGTTTAAGTTGATATGGACACTCGTGGATATCTTTTGCAGTGAAAAGGAAATGAAATGAAAAGTTGGAATCCTCAAATAGGGTTTTACTTGGCAACCAACAAATTAGTTATTATCATAATTTCCTTGGAAGATAAGGAAAACTTCAGTACTTAAAACCTATAAGAAAGGATGATGATCCTCACTAGGATTGATGCAAATATTGGTAGTTTTGTTCATTCTATGGGTTATGTTTACTTATTTTCCTTGTTTGCAACTTTGGACCATGTTGTGAGCCAAGCTTGGTAGATATTTTATCATGCTGACTAGGATTCGTTTTTGTAGTTTCTCAATTCTCATTGCTTATTTATTTTGTTTCATGATGAGCAAGTTTAGATAATCGTTTATTTAGCTGTTATGATGGTGAGCGGTTTAAATTTTGATTTCAACAGTGTCTGGAGAGGGTAACATCTGTATTTTCTTGATGCTTTTTAAGGGATATTGGAAATATTGATCTTCTCATGCTTGAATATTATCTTTCTTTTTCTGTCAACTAATGTTTCTTTTTCTGACAGTCTAAATACTAATCATATTTAGAATAAAGAATATGTTGTGCGATATAAACTTTTTTTTTTAAATATAAATTGTGTGATATAAACTAATGTGGAGTTTTGCACCCTTTGATACGTATATGTTTATTTGTTTCTTTGTCCGAATAGGTGAAGATAATTAAGTGCCTTGTGGAAAATATTGTGGTAGACATATCATTCAATCAACTTGGAGGATTGTGCACCCTTTGTTTCCTGGACGAGGTGAGTGTGCTATCGGGGTTCTACTCAAAATCCCTCTCCTTTGAAAAATAACCTATGACAACACTTGAATGTTTTTACCCAATTAAGGTTGTTTGCTTCTACAGGTTGATAATCTAATAAACCAGAACCATTTGTTTAAGCGTAGTATTATATTGATAAAAGCATGGTGTTATTATGAGAGCCGTATACTGGGTGCTCATCATGGACTTATTTCAACTTATGCATTGGAAACCTTGGTTCTTTACATCTTTCACGTTTTCAACAATTCATTTGCTGGACCACTTGAGGTAATTTTGGGTGCCCTCTTTATTTATCTGATTCTTTTCCATTGTCAAATCTTTGTTGCAGTTTTGTCTTGTTTTGCTTTGCTTTTTGTTTTCCGGTTTTCCAGAATGAATTATTGTTCCCTCTTCATCACCGTAATTTTTCTCTTTTGTGCATTCAGGTCCTCTACCGTTTTCTAGAGTTTTTTAGCAAGTTTGACTGGGACAAGTTTTGTGTTAGTCTTTGGGGTCCTGTTCCTATTAGTTCTCTTCCAGATGTAACAGGTATGGAGAACTCACTTGAAGATTTTCAGTGGTAACCTTTGACTGGGTTGCCTCTAAGTTTCTTGTGTTCCCAAATTGCTAGATTAATTTGTTGGTCTCTGAATCTTACAGCGGAGCCTCCTAGAAAAGATGGTGGAGATTTACTACTCAGCAGGTTGTTTCTTGATGCTTGTAGCTCAGTGTATGCTGTTTTCCCCGGTGTTCAAGAAAATCAGGGACAACCTTTTGTTTCCAAGCATTTCAATGTAATTGATCCTTTGCGTATAAATAATAATCTTGGACGTAGTGTAAGTAAAGGTATGTCAATCTAAACACCATGAAAGATGTGCTTTCAAGTAAATTGTTCTGGAACTACTCTAATTTTGAGTTATATATTCACAAGTATGACAATCTTCTCTTAGTATTCCTTAAAAAATGACACTGTTTTCTTATAATCAATCTCATGAACATGATTAAAATGACTCTATGTGGTTAGTGGACTCGTTTGAAATTGTGACCAGTGGAATATTACTAATTGCCATGATTATTTTCTGGCTTTTGATATTGCTTGTTACTCTTTTCTCCAAAAAAAAAAAAAACTGTTTTTATTTATGTTAGTTTGTTTTGCTTGATTCTGAAAAGTTTATTTTGAATTTAAAGTTCTTGATATTGTCATATGTGACATCTGTACATGCATGTGGATTCTTTTTAGGTAACTTCTTTAGGATACGTAGTGCATTTGCTTTTGGGGCTAAACGGCTGGCTAGATTACTGGATTGCCCGAAAGAAGAACTATTTTTTGAAGTAAATCAGTTTTTTATGAACACTTGGGACAGACATGGCAGTGGCCATCGTCCTGATGCACCAAACAGTGATTTGTGGCCTTTGAAATTATCAAATAGAGATCAATTACATGAGCCTGAAAATAACAGAAATAGTATAACTGGGAACAAGAATGAGATTTTCTCTACTCATGAAACCCTACATGATGGTGCACATGGTTCATTTAACCTTACCTCCTGGCAAGGTAGCTTGGAGAGCACTTCCAGAACCAGTGATGTCTCATCAATATCACGTAATCAAAGCCAAAAGAATTATGGGATCTCAAACAACTCAAGGACCTCTGACCATATTAAGAAAGAAATTAGTTCAAACCAGGGTGCACCTATGGATAAAGGTCAGAAAAGTTTGAAAACGGAAAACTTGGTGAATGATATACAGGGAAAGTTTCTTTTTGCAAGGACACGTTCGAGTCCTGAACTTTCTGATGCATATAGTGAAGTCTCTTTGCAAGGTAGGCGTGGCAGAGCCCCAGAGAGTGGAAAGAGCCAAACTTCATCAACAAGGTTGGATAATTCTAGGAGGAAGAATTTAGAATCTGATACTGTTTCAAGCATTCGTATTAGACCAACTGATGATCCTTCTTCGGTCAGAAGCACCTCATCCCAGCAAAGTCTTGACATTGCTGTTGATTCAAAGAGTGTATCAAATAGCTACCGAGATGAGTCAAGCTTGGCATCCTTGGCTGATGATTTTGCTTCTGTTTCGGGTTCTCAAGGGATGCATCAGGAAGAGCAAGATCTTGTAAACATGATGGCATCTTCAACAGCTCATGGTTTTAATGGACAGGTTCATGTTCCTGTGAATTTAGCTCCTCATCATCTACCACTTCCAATACCACCATCCATTCTAGCTTCAATGGGATATGATCAAAGAAATATGGGTGGGATGGTTCCGACAAATATTCCCTTGATTGATAATCCATGGGCTGCAAATATGCAATTCCCACAAGGTGTTGATCCATTGCATTTGACCCATTATTTCCCTGGCATGGGATTGAGCTCAGGCCCAAAAGATTCTGCAGAACATGCTAATGAAAATTTTGGTCCTGTGGAAATGAATTTGATGGAAGCTGATCACGATTTTTGGCATGAGCAGGACAGGGGACCTACTGGTCATTTTGATCTAGAAAACGGCAGCTTTGAGATGCCTTATGCAGATGATAGGCATCAGTCAACCTCATCTGGGTATAACTTTAATCCTTCTACCCGAGTAGGGAGCTCGGGAAGTTCCATGCGAGGCCAACTGAAGTTTGCTAAAGAAGGCCGTGGATCAACAAGGGAGGATCAAATGGATGATTTTCAGTATCATGATGCCGGAGGAAACGAAGTTTACTTTGATGATAGAACGGCAAGTTTGAGGTCCTTTCCTGCCTCACATATTGGTTCCCAGAGAAGCAAAACCTCCTCAGAGAGTTCATGGGAAGGATCATCAGCAAAGGTCTCAAAGTCAACGAGGGATAAACGTGGTAGGAAAGCTAGTCCTTTTTCAGAGCCATCTGCTACTTATGCGAAGGATAAGAGTGTCTCTGAACATTCGTCTACTCAGGCAGATGATGATAACAGAGATTGGAATTCACTGTTGCCAATGGGCACGGAAATGGTGGAGAGAAGCACAGTACCTCTTTCTGCTGCTTCCTGGCAAGTTCCAAGGCACCAAATTCCTGGATTTGAACCAGCTCAGACGAGTGGATCTGATTCAGTAATACCCCTTGGTCCTGTACTCTTAAATCCTCACTCACAACAGAGAGCTATGGATAATTCTGGTGTTCTTCCCTTTACATTTTATGCTACAGGACCACCTGTTCCATTTGTTACCATGCTTCCAGTGTACAATTTCCCAACTGAGGCAGGAACCTCTGATGCATCAACCAGTAATTTTAGTGGGGATGAAGCAGTGGATAACGGTGATTCTGGTCAGAATTTTGACTCAGAGGCACTTGATCAACGGCATGAGCTGTCAAATACTTCAGATTCTATGAAGAGGGTTACATCTCTTGAGTCGTCGGAGCATAAGCCTGACATTCTCAATAGTGACTTCGCTAGCCATTGGCAAAATTTGCAATATGGACGGTTTTGCCAAAACTCACGATATCCTACACCTCTGATATACCCTTCGCCTGTTATGGTGCCTCCTATCTATTTACAGGGTCGTGTTCCGTGGGATGGTCCTGGAAGACCGCTTTCAAGAAACATGAATCTGATCACCCAACTCATGAGCTGTGGGCCACGTCTTGTTCCTGTTGCCCCTCTCCAGACCATGTCTAATAGACCTACTGCTGTTTACCAACGTTTTGTTGATGAGATGCCAAGATATCGTAGCGGGACTGGGACATACCTGCCAAATCCTGTAAGACAAGTTCTCCTATGCAGAAAAAAGTTTTGGTATTTCAGTTATACAATCCTTGTGAATATGAAATGATCATTTTAGCTTACTATATGAATGTGGAAACTTGATATCAGTGGATGTGATTTAGTTTCTTTCCTTTTAAGTTTTGTTACTGCCATCTGTAGATTTTCATTTTTTTTCTGTTTCAATTTATTGAACTTCAGAAGGTTTCAGTAAGGGACCGCCATTCTACTAGCTCAAGACGGAGTAATTACAGTTATGACAGAAACGATCATCATGGTGAGAGAGAAGGAAACTGGAATTCCAATTCAAAGTCGCGTCCTTCTGGGCTTAGCCACACTCGTAGCCAGGCTGAAAAGCGAAATGCAAGGCCAGATCGTTTGACAGCAAACGAGAAGCGAAGTGAAAGGCCATGGAGCTCACATAGGCATGACTCCTTTTCTGCGTACCAGTCTCAAAATGGTCCTGTCCGTTCAAACTCAACACAGAGTGCTTCCACCAATGTACGATATAGCATGTATCCATTGCCAGCCATGAACCCTAGCGGGGCAACATCTAATGGGCCTACCGTGCCACCTGTTGTCATGTTCTATCCTTATGATCACAATGCTGGCTATGGGACACCTGCAGAGCAGCTGGAGTTTGGTTCTCTTGGACCAATGGGTTTTTCGAGTTTAAATGAAGTATCACAACTAAATGAGGGAAGTCGGATAGGTGGGGCCTTTGAAGAACAAAGATTTAATGGCAGCTCTGCTCAACCGTAGTCACCTGATCAACCTTCATAACGCCACATTCAGAGGAAGTTGGTTTCGTTGCGACGCCAAATAAGCTACACGTAAACAAGACTGAAAAAGAAATACGTCAAGTGCTTGACTCTTTTTGTGTCCTCCTTACAAACTTGTTGCTGCCAATTTTGGGATAGGATGGTAGCTGCTGATGGCGAAACATTTCTTTTTAATGTTGTTTTTCAAAAGCAATTTTTCCTTCCGTGAATGCTTCTCTCTTGGGTATAAAATGGTTGCACTTGCTAAAATACGTCTCGATTCACTGGTTTGTAATATTACTAGTTTTACATTAGCAATTTCCATTTACTTTTTTTTTTTTCCTTGTCTTTACCTATTTGCTCACATGTATTTCTACTGGGATAGTTTTGTGATGTTGATTTTATTATCTTAACAGGGGAGTTCAATCATTTTGCCAGATCAGTGACTCACACAAGAACGGTCAGTTGAAAGATGGGGATTTCCCTTGTATTTGCAGACCAAGGAGGAATGCTATGATGGTGGGAGAAACTACAATTGGAAATTCCCCCCTCCACCGGGGAGTCTTGATTCTTACCGTGCTCGGAACAGAGGCTGAAAACGGTGCTTGATGAATGCATTTTTTTTCTCATGAAAAGGCGGCCACAACGCCGGTTCGGTGCCTTATGCGCTCACTACAAAGTAATCAACCAGCTTCTTTTCCAATGGTAGAGAGTAGGTGATAAAGTTTTCACACGATTTTTATCAAAAAAAGAGAAGAAAAAAGAAACGAAAACTAAAGAAAAGAAAAAGCAATGGTGAACTCCGTTAACAGCATTTTATTTTAGGTTCAGAGGTTGTAACTGACTGAACTAGAAATGGTCTTAGATTCAGAACTTGACACTTTTCGCTAAAGGCAGTTTCATCGTTAGTGTACACTTATTTTTTCTTTCACTACAGACTCGTGTCAACATGCTGACAGTGTAGCAATAATACAGGCAAAGATCACATTCTTGGCTATTCTTGGCTGCAATTGGTTATGCTTTTTTTTTTTTTTTTTTCGTGCCGTATGTAGTTACCATATTTTTCTAGGATTTACGCTGAGGCCTCTTTGCTGATGCTTTTGTTTATTTTTATTTTTGGGTCATTAACACTAATGCTCCTAAACTTTAGGGTCTATTTTTATCTCTTGAAATTTAAAAATCACCACTTTATTCTTAAAATTTTTAAAACTCCTCACTCTTTGAATTTTTAAAATCACCATTTTGTCGTTAAACTTTTAAAGTTCTTCGCTTTGTTTTCTTTATTTTGGATTTTTTGTTCAAATAGACTAAATTGAGCCTATATATCTGCATATGGGTCATTTATAAAGATAAAAGTAAGATTTTATCATTTTTAAGTTTTGGTTCATGATTACACTATCACTTAATGTTTTTTAAATCTAAATTCTAAGTTAAAAAAGGGCTTTGTACATTTTTTTTTTCATTTTTAATACATAACTCATATAACATATTGAGATTGTTCGTCAATATCTGAATTTGAATACTAAAAAGATGAGTCACGTATTAAAGATGAAAAGATATCGTAAAACAATATTGAGAATAAACATGCATACAAACTCTTCTTAAATGATAACAGATAAAAAAGAATGTTAAATAGGAGTGTAAACATGAAACAAAACCCGAAAGTAATAAAATCTTATTTTTGCCCTTATAGTTGTGTGAATTACGTAAGTTTAACTTCATTTATTTGAACGAAAAATTGAAAAATAAGATACAAAGTGAGGAGTTTTGAAATTTTAAGAGAAATTTGATTTTTAAAATTCAAGGAACAAATTGAAGAATTTTAAAAGTTCAGAGGATAAAGTTGTGATTTTAAAAGTTTAAAGAGTAAAGTAAAAAATACGTAAAAGTTTATGGGTATTAGTGTGAATAATCTTATTTTTAAAGAACAACAAAAACGTTTTTGTAATCCGTTGTTTTTAAAAACAATTAACACTTGTTACAGTTGTGTGTGTGTATACATAATATATATATATAAATTATGGGCCGATGGGCTGGATGGATAGGGCCGAGTCCGGACCACCTCTTGGGTTGGGCCAGAAAAAGCTTTGGGGTCGAGCCCATACACTGGGACGATGCTCAGATAGAGTGGATGACAAGTGCAGGGATCGGTTCGGGCTGAGTAGTGGGGCCAAGTTAAAGGGCTAGAAGCATCCATGTATTATTCGTTTTTATTTTTTACATCTATGATTGCTTAATGACAATCATTTTTATATTTCCCATCGCAAAGCTCTCATGCTGTCAACTCTCCTTCGCCAATGAAACACACAAGGTGTTTTTCCAAATTTCGCACTTTTTGGGTCATCCTCGATCATCAAATTTTATTCGCTTTTAGACTCTGTTTAGTTGGAGAGATTTAGGGCGGGCAAGGACTTATTGGAGAGATCTAATCCCTTGTTAGTTGGACAATAGAGCGAAGGAAGATGTTAAGAGGATGTTTAGCAATATTGGTTAGAATTATGGTTGTGGCTATCAAATAGTATAAAGTTCTCACATTCTACAGTAAAAAACAAAAAATTATTATAGTGTAAATCTTTCACATGCTACAGTGTTTGAACTACAACCAATCACACCTCCTAAACATCTTAGAAGGTATTATCTCCTCTTCTAGCAAACAAAAACTACTCTTTTTATTGTGAAAGGATCCACCAAATCCATCATATTCAAATTTAAAAACTATTTCATCCTCTTTTAAGTTTTTTTTTTTTAAGTTAATAGCAAAACTTTTTAAAAATTTTAAAAAAAATTAACCGTTTTTGTACGTGAATGATATACTGATGTTAATCAGTACATCATTATATACTGCAATATATCAATGTACTGATTTATAGTTTATTATTAAATAACTTGGTGTTTTATTCATTCAAGAATTTACAGGTTTTTCGAAGATAAATCATTAGTAGCTCAATGATAAACCAATTTATAAGTGATAAATTAGAGTTAACAAGTGCCTTACTAATATTAATCAATAATGTACATCAATGATATGCTGGTGTTTATCAATCATATACTACTGTAATTTTTTTTAATTTTTTAATAATTTGGTCATTTCACTAATTTTAAAAAAGTTCAACCATTTATTTAAAAAGATGGTGAAAAATAAGTCATTTGCCCAATTTTCTTATGAAACCATATAACAATTAGACAAATAATTATTATTCATTCTTTCAACTCTCGCTTCATCCACTAAATATTATTATAATTCTCTCAATCTTTCATATTTCTCATTCCTCTAACTTTCTCCCCCTTTCACCCCCTCCCTCCCTCCCTTATGCCAACCATTCTTATAGGTGTTTGGCCGTTTGAATTAAAAAAATTGCTCCAGACACAACATGTGAGAGCTTTACATTGTAGCTGTTTTTTGTCTTATACTGTAACATGTGAAAGCTTTACACTGTTATTGGTTCAAATTATGGTTTAAACCAATGTGTCAAACATCATATTATGTCACCCAATATTTTTCTAAGTTACGAAGATAGTGTTTAGGAACCATGTTCCAACACCAAAGTTTAAACTGCTATAGTGAAACTTTTATATGCCATCGTGTAAAACTAAAGTATGCTACAATGTAAAGTTGTCATATGCTACAGTGTTTAAATTCCAATTTCAAGTTTTAATTTGGTTCCCAAAGACTCTAATATATAAAAAACTATAACATTAGGTGATACAAAGCTAAAGTATATTTAGGGCAGGTTTCCTCCACTACAAATGATCATTCTATTGTATAACATTAATGTTTAATATGATCATTGCATTTTTTAAGTTCACATAGATGCAAATAATACGGCTTATGTTGTTCAAATAATAAAGTTCATTTTTAGTATATCATATTGTATTATTTTATATTAGGTCTAGAGTTAGATCGTAGTTTAGGTCAAGGTCATCAGTTGGGTAGGGGGAAAGATAGGGTAGCACCGCTCTAGGTCTAGGATCATGTTCAACTTAGAATCGAGGTTGGGGTCGGGTTAGAACTAGGGTTAGGGTCAAAGCTAGAACTAGCGTTATGGTCGAGGACAGGTTCGATGTTGGGTCATGACCAAGGTGGAGGTTACACCATCCAAAAGTTAAGCAAGGATAGGTGTCAGGGTCAGTCTTGGACAACAATTAGGGTTAGGCCAAAACTTGTGTCAAAGTCTGATGCGTTGGGCAAGAACTTGTGGCAAAGTGGGGATGGGGGTCGACTCAGGGCCTATCCAAGAATAAGAATGAGGTTGGATTGAGTCCAATGTTGAGGTTGTGCTGAACAGAGGTTGGGGTTAGTCTGAGACTAGGTTAGAGTCGGCACATGATCATGGTCAAGGTAAGGGTCAAGCTAGGATCGCTTTCAAAGTTGACCAGGTTGGGTCAGGCTAATTTCGGTGTCGAGGTTGGTCCAAGACTACATTCACGGTCGGGCCAAAACCAATGTCAGAGTAAGTCAAGGATGAGGATCCTCATCAAGCCAGTCTTAGGGCTACGCTAAAATTACGGATGCCATTAGGTCAGCTCAAGGCCTTTTTGGGGGCGTATCGGGTTGGAAGAGCCAGGTCGAGATCGATTTGTGAATAAATAATACAATGAAATATAATGTAATATTGTACTCAATATTGCATTGGGTTATTAACTTCTTTAGCATTTCTTGACACCAAAAGCCATCGTGTATTACGAGTCTACGACATTACAATATACCTCATACAATACAATAGAAGCTACTGAACATGTTCTTAATACACAACGGTCCCAAATTTGGCTATGCATGTAATTCACTCTTCCCATAACGCTGTAATCTGTTTAGAAATTATGTTTTGGCTTTTTATCCTAGAACCTTGCCCAAATTGTATAACCATTCAGTTTATGCTGAAACAACATAATTCGATGTAAAAAGTTTGCACCAATTTTGTGGAGTTTTGAAGAATATAACCATCAGAAATCATTCTGTTTTTGTAGCATTGAATGAATAAATTGCCCAACCGTTTAAAGGCGAATAAACTTTTGCCCCGACTACCTTCCGCTACACAGGAAAGTAATTTTTCCTCTTTACTAAACAAGTCATAATTCACAAATAAATTAACCACCTACATGTGCTCATCTGGAACGCAACCCAGGGACATTACGTAGGCCCATCTTGCCTAGAACAAGCTTGGGAATGGCTGGAGGATTGTCCAGCCCCATGCTATGGCTGAATTCATTAGCAAGCTCCACTAGCCTGTACTTGTCACGTCCAATAGTCTTATTTGAGTTGTAATACCCAAGCCAGGCTTGGTATGCTGATTCTTTAGTCTTCATCTCTACATTGGAAAGTGCACGTTCCACCTGCTCGGTTTGTATTACGGTATCAGTCACATGCCACAGATATTCTAATGTATGGATATCTTTGTCTGAGGTTTTTACTTTTGTAATATAGCTAATATAACCTCACCTTCCTCTCTGTGTCAGGATCAACTGAAGGTTCTGCAGCTTTTGTTATTGGCAAAGACTTGATTTTAGATAAGAAGAATTCCTCCCAAGGAGCTAGCAACAATATACCCTCCCCTTCCTTTCCTTTACGCCCTGTTCGACCAAGTCGATGAACATACTGTTTGTCGTCAGCAGGCAAGCCCACCTGTAATTAATGGTGAGAACCGCATTAAACCTTATGACAACCAAGGATTGAAAAATTGACATTTTCATTGATATTTTCGTATTTTTAAAGTACCAATATGAAAACAGAGGTGTCATATCCTTTCTGTAAAATCTCTAGAAATTACCTGAGAAATTTCTACGGATATCGATATTTTGACAAAAAAATCGATTTATGTAATAACTGCAATGTAAAATAACAAAATATCTAAAAATTTTACAAAAATTAATTTTACAAAGATTTCTGTGGAAATATTGGCAAAAAATCGGTAAAATATCCAAACTTTATATTTAATTTTTTAAATTATTTTGAAATATAAAATTTAAGTTACTTTTATTCACTATTTTAATATAGTCACTTATAAATTTACTTTTCACTACTACAAAGCCAATTTTTAATTTATTTAGTACAATAGGACATGTTATAAAATATCAACTCTAATCTCAGAATAACTAGCAATTACAACAAAGATTATCCTTATAGTGAACATGGTCAATATGATATCTTCAACTATGCAAGTCCATAGTTTTCAAATGAAGTTCTAAGCTCGCATAACTAAGTTAACTCACAATTTGCTATACTTAGAGAGGTAGTAGATAGAGATCACGAGACATGCATGGAATGTTCAGAATTATACGATAAACAATTCAAACTCCACGTCTCCGTATCAATATTGTTTGAACCAAGAAGGTATTCCAAATACTTTTGAACCTCCTAGAAGCTCTTTTTCGTATCGATATTTTCTTATGTTGTATAAAACTATACATATAAAGTACTTGTATTAGTTGACCTTTAACTAATTTACAACTCTTATTTAAAAATTGTGGTTTAAGATGACTTTCCATATTTCACACCATTTTCCACCGATATCAATATTTCCGTGAAATTTAAATGCCGATATTTCCATCAATATCGATATTTTCATCCTTGATGAAAAGAGATGAAATGAAGCAAATAGATCTATAAATTTCTACCCGACTCACCTAGATATATTTTTGTACTTGCCAAAGGCAAAACACATCCATAAAAAGTTCAGTAAAAAGGACTGATAAACGCAGGCAGTGGACAATTGACTTCTTACCTGTATGACAAGCGTGACATCAGGATAATCAACCCCACGTGCAGACACATCAGAAGTTACAAGAATAAGGCCCTTCGACTTCCGGAACTCATCTGAAACCTTAGTTCTATAACTCTGGGACTTTCTAGAATGGATCTCCCTCACATTCAAGTTCAACTCACCAAGAAGCTCAGCAACCAAACGTGTAACCATGGCAGTTGTGCAGAACACAATAACCTGAGAAATTGGAAAATCAAACCATAGTTTCAAAGATTGGAATTTCAGTGGTGAAGCAAGAAATATTTTTTTTGTAGCACATTTAAAAAAAATACAAGATAATTTTTCGTTTGATGGGGATGTAGTTATAAATTTTTCGTATTGAGAGGGAACAGGTTAACTTCTTAATATGGACCTAACTGAAATTTGAAACTGTATGCATAATAAAAAATAAAATATTAAATTTCAAGTGAGAGCATCTTCAGCTAGACAGGACAGAGAGCCTCCTATTATGCAGACAGGCATACCTTATGGTCAACATCATCAGCGATATGTTCCTTCAGAAGAACATATAGCAGGGAAAATTGCTTCTCCAATGGAGCAACCAAATACCTCTGGCTCACCTGAGAGGATAATATTTTTAAGAATCAAAGATGTAATAAAATATGAATGAATAGATGACAGAACTATAAGAAAAGTATGTCATCAGAGAGAGTACTTGTGAATGTGTGTCCTCGCTCCCCGCTTGAACTGTATTTATAAATTCATGATCTCTTTTCAAAGCGATGTGGCAGACTTGACGAACCTTCATTCAGAAAACTATCATCAGACTTTTAAATCCCACAACACAACAAAATAGAAAACATAACAGGAAGGTGCAGAAACCTCTTCTGGAACAGTGGCAGAAAAAAGAAGTGTCTGCCGTTGCTTTGGAACTGCTGCAATTATCCTCTCAATGTCTTTGCGAAATCCCATATCGAGCAAATGATCAGCTTCGTCAAGGACAAGTACTTTCACACCCATCAGTCGAGTTGCAAACCCTGCAGTATTCTCCATATGATCCCTGAGCCTCCCTGGTGTGGCAACAAGAATCTGCAAGTAGTAATATGTAATGAAATAAGTAATGAAGGTTGTCACATCATAAGCGTTTACAAGTCAGCGTAAACAGTGAGGACCCCAACATGAATTTAGTCAATGGCTAGCGACTTACAGTAAGAAAAAAAAAAAAAAAAAAAATTCAACTTTGACTCTCAGATCTATTTACAAATCCAATAATAATACTAATATTTGGAGACAAATCACAACGGATCATTCACTCATTTTGAAATTTCAGGATTAAAAAAAAGATCAAATTTGGAAAAACTCACTTGACACGGGTTTGCCTGCAAGCGCTTCTGCTCCAGAGCAAGTCTCGTGCCTCCTATCACGACTTGAACACCTATAGAAGGATGGTACTTCAACAAGGTATTAGCTTCTGCAGCAGCTTGAGATGCCAGCTCTCTGGTGGGGCATATTACAAGCACAAGAATTGGGGGTCGCTTTTGGTCACGACCAATTGGCGGTGAGTTTACAACAACTTCGATTGACGGAAGCTGGAAAACAGTAATTTTCATGATAAGTATTCTGCTCTCTGAGAAAAAAAATAATAATAAGAAATTTCTATATGACCTACTCACAACGCTAGAAAATAGAAAAAATTCAATAGCTCATTCCTATGACTTCTAGATATTACTGGTGGCAAAATCCAGTTAAACTTTCCAACTTATGTTTTTTTTGCTTCTTCCCCGAAAAAAAGAAAAAAAGAAAAAAGTAACAATAACTAAATGTGGTTCAGGAAGAACAAACCAATATTTTCCTACATTTTGTTTCTAGCCACTTAAAAAGACACATTGTGAATATGATTTTTTGTTATAAATAAATTACTAATATACACAGTTTTTAGATTTATAGATGATGTCGACGATGCAATTGCGAATAGATGCCATGTCAAAATACAAAGAGCAAAAGTCTTTTGCGCATGAAGGGATGTTCTGTTCAGAGCTTCACCTTTGCTACAAGCCAAGGTTCAACCAGAAAACACAACTTAAGAAAAAGAAAGAAGGGTCTTACCAAAAAAGCTACAGTTTTTCCAGTGCCTGTTTTAGCCTTGGCCAGAACATCCTTACCTAGAAAACAGAAGCAAACAGAATAATTACTTCAGAACATAGAAATCACAATGCAGGCAAATCAAATCAGCAACAGACAAGTTACTGAGTATTCATTCCTAATAATTTCAGTATTACAGGGGGAAAAAAATGATGGTCGATGAGGGTCTTACAGTATGATATCCAGGTCTATCTAAATTTCCTAGTTCAGAGCTTGTGAAATATACCAAAGTGTCCAAATGAAACTAACCTTTGAGTATCACTGGAAGGGTTGCTTCTTGTACAACAGTCATCTTTTCATATCCAGCATCTTTGATTCCCTTAAGCGATAAGGGAGAGACCGGAAACTGGTCAAATCTGCGGAAATACAAAGAAGTTACTCGCGAAAACAGATAAATAAGAAAAGAAAGAAAAAAAATAAAAGGACATTCAATTTCAAATCCTGAATATAGTTTAGACCTTTGATAGAACAAGAAATAGTCATTTTCATAAACTAAACAAAATAACTCCAAACTTAATACCTAGCGTCACTCAAATAAGACTCTGATTTTCCAGTTGAAGCTGTGGCTGAACCCTTTTCATTGACTTGTTTGTCCAAACCAAACAAAGAACCCTTTGCATTTTCCTTTTGTAATACATTACCAAACTTCTCATCATCCTCTTCATCAACATCACTTTCTTCATCACTAAGCAAATCCACAATGCCAAACTTATTTCCCTCCGTATCCTCATCATCATGATCATCATCTTCCTTATCCATTAAACGGAATTGCTTTCTCGAATCCTTCCGAAGCCCGCCGTCTCGATTATCCCTCCCACCTCTCTTTCCAATCGAAGAATTCGGACCAAATTTCGAATCTTGAAACCTGGAACTCTTTCTCCGAGGGGAAAAATCTCCACCATCGTCATCGTTTCTAGTATCGAATCGCCTACTTATCCGCGAATTTCTCGAAAAGGACCCAGCCGGAGCCCGCTGACTCGAGTCGTCGAGCTCTTCCGAGTCACTGCTTTCCCTCCTACTGCTCCTCCTCCTTTTCGTCGAATTCCAATCCCTTCCTCCATCCCTAGCCCTAACCCCAACCCTACCGCCTCTCTTGCCATCCGATTCGTCTCCGCCGCGGAACGAGTCGTTCCTCAAATCGCTGACCCAGTCGCTGAGCTCGCCCTCGTCCTCGATCAGGCTCTTGGAGGAGCGAACCTCTCCTCTCGCTCCGCCGCGGGAGAACTCGGTCCTCGACCGGAACGGCCGACTCGAGAATCGGCGAATGCCGAGTCGGTCATTCTGCGGAAGGAATCGGTACTTGAGCTTGAAAGGGAAGATTCGAGAAAAGCCTGCGGAAGAAGAAATGGAGGGTCCCATCTTCATGGGAGCGAAACGGGTGACCGGAAGAGCAGGGTTAAGGAGACGCACTTGGAGGAAGAACTTCATGAGCATCTCAAAACCGAGAAATTCCGGTTTTAAAAAACTTTTTCCAGAGGAAGAAGAAGATGAGGAGGGTTTAGGGTTTAAGGGCTTCCGAGCTTTTCTAAGGAAAACGATCAGATAGTGTTGTTGGACCGAGGGTTGTAACGGCGCCGTTTGTAGAGTCTCGCTCTTCTCCAAGTTCCAACCAAGGTTAAATTTTAATGCGAATTGTCGTTAGATTATCCAAATAAACGACATGTCGTTTTTACTACCTGGGACTCTACGCCCACGGAGTTCTGCTCTCTGTGATGGCAGATGGTTACTCTTCGTAAAACGACAGCAGAACTATTGCATAAAAAATAAAAAATAAATAAAAAAAACACATGTAAAACGGCAAAGCCATAAATATAATGGCCTCGTGTTTATTGAATTAAAATAGTTCTGAGTTTGTAAATATTTTAGGCATATTAAAAAATATATATATTTATAGTAAATAATACATTTATTATTTAAATAATAAATATTTGTATTGTAAACAAGAGAAGAAATATATTATTTACACCATTTTATTGTGTAAATGATAAATAAAAGAGTAAATAAATTATGTATATTATAAGTTTAATATTTACTACAAATATTTCAAAACATGCTATCTATTATAATTAGTTTTGAAATAATAACATTTCTTATAATTTTCATCAAAGGTATTTATAAATATTGTATTGAATATCAACTTTATAACAATAATTTGGTTATGTGTTGTAATTTTTTCAAAACATTACGCGTTACTCTTTGAGAGGAGCACTCTTTAAAAAAAACACCTGCCTTGTAAGTAACAGGAATAAAATCCAAGAGATTGAAAAAAAAATTTTTAAAAGAAAAAAATCTCTTATAAAGATGATTTTTTTTTTGAACCAGCACAATTACATTCAACTAAAAAAAATTACAATAATAGATCTAAAAGGAAAAATGACATTTGTACAATAAATGTACCGTTATAATAGTAAAAAAAGTCAAATCATGATTATTACTCATAAATATGTAGATTTTATTGAAGGTAAAGTTTCATTCAATTAAAAGGTGTTACAAACACCAATAATAATGCAGATGATCCTATGGCACATAATATAAGACACTCGATAAAAACTAATTCCATCAGTAACTTTAAATGAAGCATAAGAAAGACGACGAAAGACGAGCACATATAAGATTCTTTTTGAAATCACTATAATTGATGGAAGCTTTCGATCAATTGAGAGCATATAAAGTGTAGCTCTAAGGCCATCAATATCTTCGCATAGACTCATAACTATAGGAATTTCTAATCTCCATGACCTAAATTTGATGGACCACAAACAAACTCAAATGGTAGGAGAACCACATGTATTATTACAAATAAAATAATAAAACCAAGCGGAAATATTGACGCCTTTATTAGACTAAAACACAACAAACTAAAACCAAAAGCACAAACGCCGCAAACCTTCAATAAAAGTATAACCGACAAGAAGACCATCAGGGTAGGAAGAATGCTTCTAAGGCCAAGCAGCTAAGCCAATGAGATGACCTCAAACAATAGAATGTGAAGCACACGTGCAATCATTATCAACATCCGTAGCCCACACTGCCACCTCTAAAAGAAGCCTACCACTGATGGGAACAAAACCTAGAAATAGTACAAACACCAAACGAGCAATACATCAGGAAATGCCTCCAAGCCATCTAGATTTCATCCTCTAAACAAAATCAGATGTGCCCTAACAAAGCCACCCCGCCAAATACAGCCATCGCCATTGAAAAGCCCATAACAATATGAACTTTGTCATTGATTTTTAGGACTAGAAGTCTAATGACATACCCAAAGGCGGTGTCAGAATTTCAGCCAACTCAATCTCTCTTTTTCTCTCTTTTTTGTTCTTTTTCCTAGGGCCGGCCAAACTTGGTCTCAGATTTCTTTTATGGAGAATTTTTTCATGCATTCTTTTTCCACAAAAAAAAATAACTGAGATTATGAAATAAATAAATAAATCTTCAGTTATTTTAAGATGCTTTGCACCTAAAGTATAGGCTCATCTTATTAATATGATAATTGTTGCAGATATTAGTCTTTACAATCTAAAAACTTTAACATAAAAAAATTACAAACCTGACAAGAAACTACACAAAAATTATAAATCTATACAACATGCCACAACCAGAATGCTTTAAGTGGACAAATATATCTACTCTTTGTGAAAATACTAACACCTCATTTGGTATGAGGGATGGAGAGTAGAAGGGATGGAGAGAGTTTAGGAATATGGACTATGAAGGCTGGAGAGCATTATAGCAATCCTTTATATTGTTTGGTAAGAGAGATATATAGTTGAAAAGATAGATGATAGTTGCTTGTTTAAGTACTATATTGTACATTATAGTGTTTAGTAATAATCTATTTTGAAGGATAAAAAGTCCTTTTATTTAAATTTTGATGAATTGGTTAGATTTATCTATTAATAGAAGGATCTAAGATAGTGTGCTTAAAGTAAAAGACTCTCCCTCTATGTCTCCTCTTCCTAGCCCAGCGAAAAAGACTATCCCTTTATGTCTCCTCTTCCTCTTTACTCCTTCCAATCAAACAAGAAATTCTTCCTCTCCTTCCACCACTCTCCCTCTACCCCTCTCCCTCCCTCCATCTCTCACTTCTACCAAACATAGTGTTAAATTAAAAAGAGAGAGAGAGAGAGAGCAAATACAACCAGAGATAGCAAACCATAATGGTCTCTCTCTAGTCACAAGGTGTTGAAATTTGGCATGAATATGAAAAGAGAAAGGAGAAAACAAGAAAAGTCCAAATTTGAGGCCCACCAGCGCTTGGCAAAATTTAAGGAAATTTTGAATAAAATATGACTCTCAGTTAAAGTAATAGAAAAATTTACGAAAAATATAGATGTTTATGTTACAAAAATTAAAAAAATATATAAATATAAATTAAACAACAAGGATCTTTGAAAGCAAACCACATGTAACATCAATTGTAATCAAATTGCAAACTTTACTAAAACCTCGGCTTTGGATCAGAAATGTCAGTTTTCTTATCTTTTACATGACTAACTAACAACGGTCATTTTTTCAAATCCACGACATTAAAAGATTGCTTGGCACGTGGTGGTCTGGACCACTTTCTTAGTTATAAACAGTGTAAAGCATTCACATGCTACAGTAGCAATAAAAAAATCGCTACAGTATAAAGCTCTCACATGCTACAGTAAAAACACAATTTAAACCAACGGTTCTAACCATCATACCAAACATCCTATAAAACCTTTAAGACAATACAAGTGCGCGAGTTCATTATTATTTCTTATCTTTCCTCTAATATTTATCAATTAATTAAATGTCACTCCCAAATGGTTGATACTGTCTCCACATACTGCTACTTTATAAAATAAGCAAGCAAATATTAGAACCCTTTAGGAGAAAGATATAAATCATTACAAAATAAATAAATAATCTCTATGGTAGAGAAAGCCTTAACAGTATTGCGCGTTCTTAAACACAAGATGATACTATAACCAATTAACACATGTAATGAATTTTAATTAAAAAACTATTTTTTTTTCAATACGAATCTAATTATTCTAATTTGTAAAGAGTAGAAGTTGGCAATTTTTTCCACCTCCAAAAAATTGAGAATTCTAAATAAAAGTTTCCAAAATAAATGCATTCTAAAACCAATTTAATTTAGAATTTAAATTTTATAAAAAAAATGCCGTAACAAAATTGATTGAAATCAAAATTTTTTGGTTCAAATCAAGTTATCAAACAATCTTTTTTGAGACTAAAAAAAAGAATAGGAAATTATATCACCACATGTAAATCTAACTTCCAAAAAACCGAATAGGAAATTATATCACCACATGTAAATCTAACTTCCAAAAAACCGAAATGTGAAAATGAAAAACGACAACAATTTAAACTATGGGTCTATCTCCAATTCCATAAATTAAATGGAACATATATGGGCTTCTATAGTTCTCCCCTTCCATTAAATTATCATTTTAAAAGTCTCCTAAGTTTTGTTTTAGGGGATTTCTAACATGTAAAAGCAACAACAAAAAAAAGTTCGAAAGCTACGAACCAACAACAAAACACAACACGTGTCGCATCTCTTGATGCAGAAGAAAAACGACACAAAGCCCATCTATCCACCCATCCCCATTTGCCAAATAAAAAACACAGGCAAATTATCCAATCACCTACCACCAACTAACTATATATAAATGATCTGATCTATACATAGCCCTTATCTGATAACTTGCTATGTTTTTCTTTCGTTTTGTTCAGGCAATCAAATTGCCTGGTGAACAACTACTTTTCCACTTCACTAGACGCTTCAGGAATGACATGACCTCTGTTGGGTCTCTCAGAGAGTGAGCAGCTTTGGTCTGCTTAGGAGTAGAAGAAACCACAATGGGAAACCCACGTCCAATTTGCCGTATAGCCTGAAACAACCCACATATATAATTATTTTTTGAAGGGTTACGTATATAATATAGTTATAAGTACTATAGTCAATATCAACATCACTATCACTAACAATATATAATAAAAGGAAAATGCATATAAAAGCAGAATATGGGAAATTTCCACTAAACTAATTTTTTATTTTTTATTTTTTTAAAAGGAAACATAGTATATCTCCACCGAGAGTGTGTAACATTAGATCTGATGACAAAATTTGAGTGTTCAGCGATACTGTTTTAACTGTTAGGCTACAATATAAAACTCTTAACTCTTACGTGTTATAGTAAATTTGTTATGTTTGTTTGTTTTAAACAGTTGTCAGACATACTCTTAAGGTGTATGTGGTCGTGGATCCAACCAATACAATTTTAATTACTACAAATAGTATAAAGCTCTTGCATACTACAATACGTGGTTAACACTATAAAATTTCAACTCTTTTCCTAAACACCATAACTATATTAAAGTAAAGAATGTGTAAAAGTACAGAACCTAGTTAACCTTAGTACTATTGGGCTGTTTGGTAAGTTGGTTAGGGATTTAAGTTCAAGAAATGTGAGAACTTTACATTCTTGTAACTTTTTGTATTTTTACTATAACCGATGAGAGTTTTATACTATAAATTTAGTTGGAATCAGGTAATTTTAACTAATATTGTAAAACATTCTAAGCATATAAGCATAAGGAATATCAGTACCATGAAGGAAATAAAAACGCTATATGATTTTGATGAACTTTAATAAGATATAAAAGTTCAACACTACACATACTAAGGAAGTATTTTTCATCTTAGAAAAACATTATATGAATCTGATCAAGTTTCATGAAGATACAACAGTTTAAATCTGTACACATTAAAAAAGTATTTTTCACCCTAGAAAAATTTTATATGAATCGGTTGAAGTTTATTAAGAGATATAGCTGTTCAAAACGAAACTGCACAATATTAATAATGTATAGGCCCTTTATACATAAGTGCAAAACCATTTAAATAAGTTCAAATTAGTATTTGGTGAAGGGTTCAAGTCATAAAGGCAGTTTTAAACCGACTAAACCTTTTAAAATTCAAACTTTGTCCCTCTTAAATTCATATAATTTGAATCATTTTTTACAATAAAAATCATTATTATTCTCGTTTTCTTTCATAAATCATAGTTTTTTAAACACTAGTTCTTGTTTTAAACTTAATATGGTATTTTATTTTCTTTTTAAACATTTAAGTTTCAAACGTCAATTCAAAACCACCATTTAAACTACACAGTTTAAAACCTACAATTTAAACTATGAAATTCTAAACCATACTATTCTGAACCTATACAGGAAAAGAAGTCATATTTTTTTACTCTATTATAGAATATAGAACTTTAAAAAAACAATGGTAATAAAGCTAAAACGAATCACGAAAACATGACAGTAATAAATCCCATTTTTTTCTTTTCTTTAAACATGTAACAGTCTAAAATTATGTGGAATTTTAATTTCCAAATAATATACAAATAAAGGCAAGAAATATGTTCAAAAACAAGGCAAGGAATATATATATATATATATATATATATGTTTGTATGTATGTATATAATAGTTGAGTACCTTGAAAGCGTCTTCATCAGTTTTATCATCGCCGATGTACATAGGGAAGACATCCTTGGAGGTACTGTCATAACCAAGAGTATCCAACAAGTACTGAAGGGCTCGACCCTTGTCCCAGTCTATTTTTGGACGAATCTCCAAAACCTGTTTAATTTGTAAAACAAAATAAAAAATAATAATAATAAAAGTTCAATGAAGTTCGATATGGCCAATTGTGTTATTTTCTGAGGTACCTTTTTCCCTTCTAAGATCCGGAATTTCTTGTAAGCATCCATCATATTTTTCACCATCTCTTTCAGCATCTCAACATCCTGCAATATTCAATTATTTCTTAATATCAAAAATATATATTTAAAAAATTTATAAATAATGAGAAAGTTGTTAACCGACTTCTTCATTTGCTACTTTTCGATAGTGAACTGAGATGCAGAACTGATTGTCTTCAATCATGGAGCCTTTTAAATCTTTCGTTTTCTCCCTCAGATCTTTGATTATCTGCCACAAACACACAAATATATATATATATATATAAACACATTCATTTAAAAAATAAAAATAAAAAAATATGGTGATCTTAACTCTTAAGCTAGCTACAATGTCAATTGTCAACCCTAGACGTCTTATTATTTTTACCTCTTGAATTGTAGGCAGGAACCCTTGCGCTGGAAGAAAGAGAACCGCTTCATTTCCCTAATTCCCAAAAAAGAAAAATGGCAAAGAAAAAAAAAATATATATGTTAGAGGAAGCTACAATTCTATTTGGTTAGTGCTTTTGAAAAATTGTAATAAAATATATATTTTTATAGAAAATATTTAACACACATTTTCATCAGTGGTCCTAACTTGATGCTCATCACCGCTATACTTCAGAGAGCCTGATGGGGTTGATATGTCCATCCCATGACTTCCAGCATAGTGCACATTCTTCAATTGCACAAATTTGAAGACCTGTAAAAAATAAAAAATAAAAAAAATAAAAAAAAACCATGATTTTTATTACCGATCATCATTTAGTTCTATCTAGCTTTTCAATTAAAAACAATATAAAACTTTCACATGCTACAGTAAAAAGAAAAAAAAAATATTATGGTATAAGACTCTCATATTCTACAATATTTACAGTTACCAATAAAAGATTAAAACGTAAAATCGACGATAAAATAACCTTATCTCGGCGCCTCCCAGACACGATTGCAGTGGGGAAAGCAAGAGCAACTTCTCCTAGTGCTGAGCGCATCTGCAGTTTTTGATAATCAATATTAATTCCCAAAAGCAATTCCAATATGCTGAAAAAAAAATGATTTAGTGGAAATCTTTTTATTTATTTTTTTCAAAAAAGGGAATTCATAAATATAATTATATAACAACCTCATCAGTCATGAATGCCTGATCAGGTTCCTCCACAATCTGAGAGAGAGTTCCATCGTAGTCCAAAAACACCACCACATCCTTTCCCTCAGCCTCGCTCATCATCTCCTCGAAATTGTCCAGTGCAGACGGATGCTTCGTCTGCGAAATAAAAAACCCGAAAAACAAAATTACGAAAAAAGGAAAACAAAATTCAAGAAAAAAAATATTTTAAAATCAGCAAGTAGTATATACTAATTACCAGCCATGAAGTGTAGGAGTTCAAGACCGCCACTTCACTGCGATCATCAAATTGTTCTTTCCAGATGGATTCAGTGTTCTGCTGATATCCCATTAGAGTTCTGGCTTAAGCCCAGTCAGTTAAGCCTGCAGTTTTTTGTTTACACAAAACCTCTTAATTATACATGTTTATATACGAACAAGTTTTTTTTCCTAATGATCAAGGATTTAATAATACTACATGTGATATATCAATATCAATAGTAACAATGGCTCATGAAATTCTTGAGCCAACCAAACTGTACCAAAGATAGTCAAATAAGAAGTTGACCGTTGACAAGATAGCACAAGAGGAGATATATATATATGTATATATATATATATATTAAAGGCCTTGTAAAAGATTGCCTTTCAGAAACAAATTCCAACGTGGGTAAAATCTTCCTTGTTCAAGAAAAGAAACAAAAAACCGTACAACACGAGATTCTTATATTTCTTGTCCTTCCCACAAAGATCTTGTCTAAAGCTTCACTTCATATGTTGATGAGAGCAGAAAGAGAAAGTTGAAAAAAACACCCTTTGAAACTGGCCTTTGCAGCAAAACAATTATTGCTCTACTCTAAACTAAAGAAAAAAAAGGACCATAAAAAGGGAACAAAGATCTTAGGAAAATCCTTTGGAAAAACTAGGATCAGAATTATACTGATGGATAAAAAAAAAGTATCAAACTTATAAAACCATTTGTAACACTCTGATCAACATGTCTTATCACATATATGTATGACACTCCCATGATCAGTCTGGTTCATTTGCTGGCGTATATGAGGTGAGACATTACATATTATATATGTCTGATTTTAACAGAGAGACTACCAGATAACTGAGAATGGATCAGATAAAGCTGGTCAAGCATGGTACCACTTGTACTAGCTATTGTACCTGCTAATAAAGTCTTGATGAAGTGACATTCTATTTCTATTATAAAAAGAAAATGATCAAAAGGGGGTCCAAATTTTATTTGGATCTTATTTATAATATGGGGAAAATGTTTAAGAGAAACTCTCTGAATACAATTTGTTCTTTGATAATGGAAGAGTATAATTATTTTATTTTTATGACTGCACCACTCAAATAAAAATCCAATTTAGTACATATATAAACTTAATAATACTTAAAGTGCGGCGTATAGCATCATATCAAAATTAGGTTTTACATCATACATAAAGGCACATAAACAACGTTGTATGATAAAAAGTGAAAAAGTGAGTATCTTACTAATTCATGTGAATACGCATAAATAACGTTGCATAGCAACGCAAGGGAAAAAGAAGTGGGCCCTACCGTTGCCGCACTTTATGATCGACAGCGATCAAGGTTTTAACAAGTTCTTACAATAACCTAACAGAAATGAAGGTAATAACTCTTAAAAGAAATTTTAATGCTATAGTATAATCTAGTTTGGACCATGTTTTCCATTTCCTTGGCATCCTATAAATGCTCATTAAGATTGCACGAGTGGCTGCTCTTGTTTTTTCAGTTTTTGTTTGTCAAAATGGGGACAAAAGGGAATACAAGGGTATATGTTTGTTCAGAAGGAGCAGCCAAAGGAGAGAAAAAGGAGCTAAGCCAGTCAGAGCTCTCTGGCTTCTGATCGTACTACTATTAGGATTGGGGAAAACCCATATTACTATTAAGAAATAGTTTTACAAAATGATTAAATCAGTTCCCTTAAGGCATACCAAACCCTTGTACTCGACGGAAAATAGGGAAAGAAAAGAATTAAAGATGGGTATCATACTCAGTAACGGATTCAGAAATCTTTATCAGTATAGGTTAATAATTAAAACAAAAATTTAAGATTTAAAGACTATAGGATTGATTTTTAAATTTTTAGCGAGTCTATATTTACATTAATATACAACACAACACATCTTGATGTACATAAGATTTTTAAAAATAAAAAATTGGAGTGGAGACTTAAGCCACCACTAAGCCTATATTGGCTTTGTGTGTGATCATATCTTTTTTTTTCTTTCTTTTTTTTTCTTTTTAGGAAAAAGAAAAAAGAGTATTAAAACTGATGTTTTAAACACCCTACAAAAAGAGTCTTTTCTATAAAAAAAAACCTTTTTTTGCCATATCGGTTGAAACTATTGGTTCCAACCAATAAACAATGTAAAACTCGAGGTAACTATTGTAAAAAGCAAACAATTCTACAGTGTAAAACTCACATGATATAGTTTCTAGACCAATATTTTTAGTTTCAAACACTCTCCTAAACACCCCATAAGAAAAGTATCATACTTTTTTTAAAATTTTTTTTTAAAGACAATGCAGGTGCCCTTCAAGACCTAACTGAACTCCACTCATCGATTGAACTAGAGGACATTAACGGAAGGGTATTTTACTTGTGAACTCCTTATGAGATACAAAAAAATAAAAATAAAAATAAAAACCCACAACGGACTAAACTACAAGTAGCCAGCCAATTTTGGAGTGACAATTTTGTCTAAGTTACAAAAATACCCCCATAAGTCTATAAATCAAGGAAAAACTTAAATTTCAAGCATGGGCACTACAGTCATTGTAACGGATTAACGATCTCCGATGACTTCTATGGCGAATAACCAAAACGAACATCAACTAAATTTGACAACATGCCAATGCCATTGACCGCCAATAAACTCGCCCCGGAAGGTGCTACAATGCGCCGGGGGAGAAAAAGCCCTTTTTGCCACGTGGGCCGAACTCAATACACTGAGATCTCATGCCATTTATTTCGTTGAAGGGCGGACGTTAGAGAACCCTGAAAAGCACACAATCCGCAGGAATCTCTCTCATATCGCTCTCTGGCGATGATATTGAATTCAAGAAACAGAAAAAAAAAAAAAATAATAATACAACGAAAAAGAGAGGAATTGGTATTGAATTCAGAATCAGCCCACTCATGTTAAAAGTCTAAATTCTGCATCGAAATCGAGTCCTTTTCAAAGATACAGGAAGAAAACCAATTAATTAAACCCCTTTTTGCAGTAAAAACACTATTTTCATATCAAAGGCAAATAAATTTCACGTACGATGTCGACAGAAAAAATTTAAAACACGCATGCATGTGTATATATAAAATATATATTATATATACCTTCAAAAATATACATATATATATACACAATATATATGTGTATTATACACGAATGTGAACGCAATTCTTATATACATACATCAAGAGATAGGGTATTATATATGAAAGAAATCAAGAGGAGTAAAGAAGAAAATCGTACCTTGATGAAAATTGAGAGGAGAAAAAGATCTTGAAGGTCTAAAAGAAATATGGAGAAAGACAATGGGGGTTATTTATAGGCTTACTTTTCCATGGAGACATACAAGGCAACCTCGTTATGGTCACGGGATACTTGCGTTTATTTCCTAAAAATTTAAGCCCCAAAAAGAATAAATTTTTTTATGACCATATTACCCCTACCAAGAAAAAGTTCGCTTAAAAAGAAGTGACCTAATATAACATTTTTATACAAATGATAAGACTTTTTTGTCTTATTTAAACTCTTCGCATTTAGATAAAGTCGGGTGTAGTTTTATTACTAGGCTATACCTGCAATCATCAAATGATAAGACTTTTAGTTCTAAGAAAACATATAAATTTTTAATATAGTGTTTGTGTGTAATATAAATGTATCTAAAATAGGGCATATAAGTAAAACTAGACTCGATAGTGTGTTCAATTAAACTTAAGAAGAGGCATTAAAATTAATCTAGTTATAGAAACTAAAAATATTAATACTGAAACTGCTCGGCGTAATCAAACCTAAACGTAATTAATAATGAAGCCTATCGACGTAAAGAAATATAAAACTAACAAAAAATATACGAATTTCTCAACTCCGTACTAATAAAAGTGGGCCCATATTTGTATGGAGCTAGGAGGCTCCTAAGCTCCTTTAGGAGTTAGTCTTGCTCAATGTATATAGTGTACTTTTTCACTATAAATATGTTGTAAAAAATAGTTTAGAAAGAATGAGAGAAATGTTAGATTTTTGAAATTTTTTAAAGTAAACATCAGGCACCAGGTTTTAAAAATAATAATAAATAGCATATTTATGATGTAATTAACTTATTTAGTATGTAAATAAAAAATAGTTACACTATAAACAAAGGCTAAATACATAGATCTATTTATTACGTAAATAAGAATTATTTACATTATAAAAAAGGATAAATAAATTGTTTACATCATAAATTTAACATTTAGTATAAATATTTTCAAAACCTACTATTTACTATAATTAGTTTTGAAAAAGTGACATTTCCTACAATTTTTAAATATTCTTATTATTTCTTTTATTTTTAAGAAATTAATATAGTTCCCATATCATCAGAAAATTAAAAATTGTATCATCCTACTAGTTGGATATTTTTTTTTAATACTTTACCACATTATTTTTCTAACATTACATGTGATATTAGCCAAATAGTGGACATATAGTTCAAATATTTAAGAAGAACGTAAATGTCAGATATAAAAAAATAACAAATACAAAAAAGGTAAAAAGAGCACATAAGCGGTAAATTACTAGTAATAACCAAACTAAAATTCAAGAATATATTATGCTTCAAAATAATAGCTATTAGCTACTAATTTTTCATGGCTACAATCATAATTTAACAATAATTTCACATTTAACTCCATAGTAAGATGAGGAGTTCAAATCCCTCTATCCACAAATTTAAAAACAAAAACAAAAAAGCTAAAATTTTTCCCCAAAAAAAATTACAAAAAGCAAGGGTAGTGAAGGAAATGAAGAAAATCTGACGCGTATCCTCATTGCCGTTACAACAGTAAAAATATGTTTTTTTTTTTTTTGTGATAAAAACAACAGTAAATTAATGCAAATCATATATTCCTTGACCACTTGGATACTCTCCAAAAGCACCTAACTTTTTCCCCTTCGGATTTACCTTTGTCTCAAAGGAGAAATTAACAAGTAGATTTTCTTTTAATGCTCATTTATTAGAAATGGATTTTTCGGAATATTTTTGTCCATTAAATAGATTCGAAAACATATTAAATTAACAAAAAATCTTTTGCAAACACGATTTACCAAAAAATTCTCTCTCAAACATTTTCTGTTTTCTTTCTGATAGCAAATTGATCCCGGAGTTCCAATGAGATAAAAGGAACTTAATTGTCTCTTTCAAAAAAGCAAGAAAACAAAGATGTAAGTGTTTATTTTTATTTTCATTTTTTAAGGCAAAGATGCAAGTATTTATGTGTAAAATATGGTATATTTGGCGAGTAAAATAAGGGCATCTCCAATCCACAACATCAAAATAGTATAACTGTTATATTAAATAATAACTTCATATCTAGCTTTTACATCATTTTTAACAACAAAAAAGGATATTCTTAAAATATTTTATTTTATTTTATTTTTATATTATTTTTTGCAAAACCCTTACTATTTAAAAAAATTGAAGTAGATGAACAGTAATACGTTAGATTTGATGTACTCCTATTCATATCTCGAAATTGACTTGAATAAATGGAGTCTCATTAGAGACGATTTTGACGCCAATTTGGTATATATTTTACAAAAATAGAGTGAATTGAAGAAAGCTTAACAAACACAAGAATGGAAAAAGGGCAACAAGCAAGGACCCAGGAGCAACAAAAGAGAAGCAAGGGACATTTTAGTCATAGAAACAAATAAAAGGCAATGGGGCATTATGGGGATTCAAAATTGAGAATGGAACGACCCATTGGCCGATGGACAATAGACATAGTTTTCCCCATTCTTTGCATAAAAAACTAAACGTCGTTTTCCGTATCACGGCACATTAACAACTTCTTTTTTTTAAAAAAAAAGTTGACTCTTTTTTTTTTTAATTTTGTACTAGGTGTACTATACAATGATTTCTATTACAAAAACCTTTTTTTAAAAAAATAATAAATAATAAAAAGGAAGTTTAATGATAGAACAAATATTTTAATGTATCAGTGGTACTTTTATTTATATTAATAGATTAGCTTTTTAATAACCTAATATTTAAATATCTCTAAAATAATGATAAGACTTGGAGAATGAATAATAGAGAATTGGTTTAATGCATTTTTCTTCTATATTTCATTACCAGTACATAATATATATATACAAATATACCATATAATTTTACCTATTTCTAAGGCTTAGAATCCGTGATCCTCTATCAGAGGGATATAATATACACTACTTTAAGAAAGTAAATAAACAGAGATTATGGTAATATATTTACAACGATATTTATTAATACTCCCCCTCAAGTGAGAGAGTGAATATCATGAAGTCCCAACTTGTTGCATAGACTTACAAATTGATCCTTTCCCAACGCTTCAGTAAATACATCCTCTAATTAACAGTGCGAGGGTACATAAGAAGGACTAATCATTCCAGCTTGCATTTTTTTCTCGAACGATGTGACAGTTTATTTTGATGTGCTTTGTACGCTCATGAAAAACAGGATTTGCGGCAATGTACAAAGCTGCCTGATTATCACAAAACAACCGTGTAGGAGCTACTTGTGGGACTTTTAAATTCTATAATATGTAGCACAACCAAGTCAATTCTAAACATGTGTTAGCCATAGCTCGATATTCGGCTTCAGCTGATGATCTAGAAACATTGGTTTGTTTCTTGGATTTCCATGAAATGAGAGAATTTCCAAGAAAGATGCAATATCCTATAACTGACCGTCTTGTGGAACGATAACCTTCCCAATCTGAATCGCAAAAAGCTTTCAAGGCAAGGCTATTGGTGGAAGTTAATAATAATTTTGACCAGGACTTCCTTTGATGTATTTGAGGATTCGTATGGCAGCATTCCAATTAGGTTTTTGAGGTTCTTGCATGAATTGACTTAGTGTACGAACTAAATAGACTATATCAGGCCTTGTGATAGTTAGATAGATCAATCTACCTACTAATCTTCTGTATTTAGTAGGATCACTCATTAATACTCCATCTGTGGGAGAGAGTTTCAAATTCTGTTCCATTGGAAACTTGTCAAGGCGTGGACCTAGAAGTCCTGAATCTTGCAAAATGTCCAATGCATACTTCCTTTGAGACATGAAAATGCCTTTTTTAGAACGGGAGAACTCAATGCCCAAAAAATATTTCAGGTCTCCAAGATCTTTGATACGAAAGCGCTTAAGAAGAAATTTTTTGAGACGTTCCATTTCTTGAAGATTATTTCCTGTGAGAAGCATGTCATCAACATAGATAAGGATTGTAGTGAATGAGGTACCTTGGGCCTTGGTGAAAAGAGAATAATCAGCCTTTGATTGTTGATAGCCAGCTTTTTGGATGGCTTCTGAAAAGTGGAGAACCAATTTCTTGATGGCTGTTTGAGTCCATAAAGAGACTTGTTGAGCCGACATACAATGTTCTGCCCCTGTCGGCGAAAACCAGGTGGAAGATCCATGTATACTACCTCATGCAAGTTGCCATGAAGAAAAGCATTTTGGACATCTAATTGGTGGATGTACCAATCTCGGGCAGCTGCAACAGTAATAAGACATTAAAGTGTAGTAAGCTTGGCAGTAGGAGAGAAAGTTTCTTGATAGTCGATGCCCTCAACTTGAGTGCATCCCTTAGCAACAAGACGGGGCTTATAACGCTCGATAGTGCCATTAGATTTGTATTTGATTTTGTAGACCCATTTACAACCGATTGGTTTGTGACCATTGGGCAGTGGAACTAAACTCCAAGTGTTGTTTTTTTCTAATGCTTCTGATTCGGCATCCATGGCATGTTGCCAATGTGGATTAAGGATAGCTTCAGCATAGTTTTTAGGCTCTGTGAGACTTGAAATGTTAGTTAGAATAGTACAATGGGCAGAGGAAAGACGAATGTAGGAAAGAAAATGAGAAAGTGGATATCAAGTACCTTTTGTAGAACTTGGTGTTGAGGAAGAGTGATAGATTTGGGATGACATTATGAAGTCTCTATGCCATGTCGGAGGTCGTTTAGGACGAATATATTGTCGCAATGGGGGAATGGAAGGAGTGGTAGAGTCTAAAGTTTTTTAAGAGGGTATAGGGGATTCTGTTTGTGATGAGGATGTTGAAGATAGAGTAGGACTTAAAGAAATGTTTGGAGTAGCAAGTGTGTGGGTGGGAGATGAGGGCTCATGTGTATTGGGTGGCTCAATTTGCTGAAGTGGAGTAGATGGAGTATTGGTGGGGAAGAGTGATGTGGTTGGCAGACTCTTCGTAGTGTCAGGAATAAAATTAGGCAGCACAAAATTGGGTTTTGGTGGAGTTGAAATGGATGAGAAAGGAAAAGTGGTTTCATAAAATTTGACATCACGACTTACAAAAAATTAAAAGTGGTTTCATAAAATTTGACATCACGACTTACAAAAAATTTCTTAGTCTCTAAATCATATAGTTGGTAACTTTTTTGACCAGTCGAGCATCCAACAAAGATGCAATGCTTGGCACGGGGATCAAATTTATGAATGGGATGTACAACTGTTGCATAACATAGACAACCAAAAACTTTCAAGTGATCAAGTGATGGTGGGTGATTATATAGCAATTCGAAAGGTGATTTATTTGATAGCAATGGTGATGGTAGGCGATTAATGAGGTATACAGCAGTCAAAACACATTCACCCCAAAAAGGTAAGAGGTAAGTTAGACTGGACAAGTAATACACGTGCTACGATGAGAATATGACAATGTTTACATTCAACAACTCCATTTTGTTGCAGAGTGTAAACACGAGTGGGTTAATATTCAATGCCATGAAACCAAAAGAAATTTCTCATAGAAAGGAATTCAGAACCATTGTCTACTCTAACTGCTTTAACGTAGGCATGGAATTGAGTGTATGCAAATTCAATTAAGGATTTCAAAATGTGTTGGGTTTCAGACTTATGTTGCATGAGAAATGTCCATGTGCATCTTGTAAAATCATCGACAATAGTAAGAAAAAAAGTACCCCTGAATGTGTGGAAACTTTATGAGGACCACAAATATCACAATGTACCATATCAAATGGAGCATGAGTTGATATAGAACTTGAAGGAAATCGAAGTCTAGTTTGCTTAGCCATGGGACAAACATTACAATTATTATCATAGGAGATATTATTAGAAGGCAATAATGAAGAAGCTAATTTGAGACGAAATGGTGATAGGTGTCCAAGACGCATATGCCATAAATTTGAAGAGTGTGAAACTTGATGAGAGGCAGGTATTCTTTGCAACGGAGATATGTAATAGAGAACACCATGTTGTCTACTCGAGCCAATCATCTTCCCCGTAGCCAAGTCCTGCAAAACACAAAAAGAGGGGAGCAAAATGGCACAACAGTTTAGAGCAATAGTGATTTTGCTTACAGAAATCAAATTTAAGCGAAAAGATGGGACGCATAAAACATTGTCTAAAGTTATATTGGAATTAAATGGTATGGTGCCAGTTGAAGTGATAGGAGCAGAAGAACCGGTGGGTAAATTAACGATGGGTATTGAAGAGTATTTTGTTTGAATGAAAAGTGTAGAATCAGAAGCGATGTGGTTAGTGGCTCCACTATCTAAAATCCAAGGCTTAGTGAATACATAATTAATTGAAGCACTGGCAAAAAGAGACAGACCTGCAGCATTTGCATATTTGTTGTTATTACCAGCAACATGATTTGCATTTATCATTGACGAAGCATGAGTAAGTTGTTGAAGTTGCTCTGTAGAAAAAGCATGCGAAGAATTGACCGGGTTGGAGATTTGGGTTGATTTACTAATGTCATGCTGATGAAGTCCATGCACAGCTTGAGAAGAGTTGGTGATATTTGCAGCGGAAGAGGAATTGGATGCATTTCCTCGAAACCCGCATTGTTGCTGTTGCAAGTGATTTTGTCGATTACCTTGGGTCCTTGTGTTATTGGGAGTCCAGGTGCCATTTTTAAATTTGCACCTGTCCTCAGTATGGCCTCTTTTATCACAATATTTGCAATAAAATTTTAGAGTCCGAAAATTGTCAATTGCATGGCCTTCTCTATTGCAATGCTCACAGTGCGTATCTTTTGATTTATTTGAAAAGCTATTTGGATGACCCTGAATTGCAACAGCAATGGAGAAGTTCTCAGTGGATTCCATTGTCATTTGTCGTTGTGTTTCATCTTGAATAACGAGGGAATAGGCTTGGCGCACATTAGGCAACGACAAAATCATAAGAATGTTAGTACGAACAATATTATACATGTCGTTGAGACCCATGAGAAATTTCATCATTCGATCTTATTCCCGTTGTTCGATGTGCGCTTTCATTTGGTTGCAGGTGGGAAGAGGTCGATATGTCTCTAACTCATCCCAAAGACCTTTGAGTTTTGTGAAATAGGCTAAAACTGTCATAGTTCTTTATGAGAGAGAGGCCAAAGATTTCTGAATTTGATAGATTGCTGGTGCATTCTTTTGTGAGTACTGATCTTTGAAATCTTCCCATACTTGACGCGCAGTCTTGGCATGAACGACCTTGGCTAGATCCAGCTCCACAAAGTGAGTAAGCCATGATAAAATCATGCTATTACACTGATTCCATAGTGCATATTCCGCTAGCTGTTCTGTTTCTGAAGGTGGCTAGATGGAACCATCAACAAAGGCGATTTTGTTCTTGGCTATGAAAGCATAAATCATTGATTTGCTCCATGATGAATAATTTGCACCATTCAATTTTGTTGGAACGAGCATGTGACCGGGGCTATTTGAATGATGAACAAAGTATGGGTTTGATGGATCCATATTGGAATTGACGTTGCTGGTGTTTGAGTGTTTGGAATGGTTTTTCTCTAATTGTGTTTGAGTTACTTCTGCCATGGTGTTTGTAAGCGTGTTAGAGCTTTGAAAAGATCAAGCAATTAGGCACCAGGATGCTTACTCTGAGACCATCTAAAATAATGATAAGGCTTGGAGAATGAATAATAGAAAATTGGTTTAATGCCTTTTTCTTCTATATTTCATTATCGGTACACAACATATATATACAAATGTACCATATAATTTTACCTATTTCTAAGGCTTAGAATCCGTGATCCTTTATCAGAGGAATATAATGTACACCACTTTAGAAAATTAAATAAACAGAGATTATGGTAATATATTTACAACGATATTTCTTAATAATATCCTCGTTAAAAATTTACAATATATAATATAACATTGTTTTCAGTTATAACAGTTAAAAAGATAACCTAATAGTTAAAATATCCCTACCAACTGATAGGAAAAAAATGTGTTCTCTCAAAAACAAAAATGTCCTTCAATCGCCAAGGAAGCCGCCCTTAAATTGCCAGCACATGTCCAACTTAATATTATGGTCCCCTTGACAAGGAAGCATACTCGCATATTCTAGTTCCTAGACATGTTTCTCCACCATTTATTTTTTTTCGTTTCGTTTTTGAACTTCTGTTTTTCAGTTTCAAGTTAAGTACATCAATTGCAATCATAACCACACTGGAGGAAGAAATAAAAATAAATACATAAAAACATGATTAAAAAAATCATATTGCTTTGTTCTTGATAGTGATGGCTTGAAAAGGGGTAAGAACAAATGAAATCAAAAGTTCAAAATAAAAATTTGCAGGCCACGGGGAGCCCTACGAGGGTTTTTTTCAAAGCACTATTAAGAAGTTTTCTTTAAGTGAGGGGCGGCGCTACCCCCTCTACCTTCAGGCCCAAAACCTGGAGCTGCCTCTGGGTTGGCCGTCAGGACTTGGGCTCGCGAGAAGGGGGCATCGAAGTTAGGTGAAAGAAGGCATCACGGGGGGGGGGGGGGGGGGGGGTGGGGATCAGGTCTGTAGGGGCAAGCCGAAGAGGAAGCCGACAGATTTCTGTACTGGCGAGAACAGGAGGTGGCTTTTGTGGTGGACGACATTGGCAATCATGGACTCCATGGGAGATGTTGAGGCTAGACTATAGCAGTGGCAAGATCTGGACGGCCGGTCGTCCCATAGGGGTCCAAGGGACAGGACAAGTGTCACAACCCGCTTTTTTAGGCTGTGATAAAACTCTTTCTTACTTACTTTAGGGCAAAAATTTAAAAAAAATTAATAAATATTTTACGAATACTAGTCTAACAACTTCTAAAATACAAACATATACTTGTATTTACATAACCACCTTTCATTTGCAATATAGTTTATCAAACATTACTTTCAAAATATCTTAAAATATAATACAGTAGAAACATACTGCGGTGGAAACCATACCCAGTCTACACACATTATCCGTCTGCCAGCTCATCATTACAATTTATTCTGACATTCTTGTCAAAATACCTATAGCATGAAATACTTAATGAGCTAACGCCCAGTAAGTCCCATAGATCCCACATGGACATTCAAATAAATGCATGAGTCAATTATGCTTTCTTATAAACTTTTCTTATCTTCATCATTTCTTACATTTACTAGGGCCCAAGTGTTCGTACCATTGCGCAATTTCATTTAGATTTACATAACATTATAACCATAGTATATCTTTTAAACTCCCCTTCATTCAGGAGTCGGTACGATACTGTTCTTAATTTCTGGTGACATATTTACCAATTCATTTATTATGGTTAACATACTATGCATGATGTGATATTCACATGCTATCCATGACACATAAATTTGTTGCATAGCATAGTACACACAAGTACTTACTTTATATACACACAGGTATTCATCATTGTACACATGGGTATGTAACGTCCTATACACACAGGTATTCATCATTGTACACACATGTACATAATATATTATACATACTAATACATAACATGTTATACACTCATGTATTTTAATCGTATATTCACAAGTATCCATACTATACCTTTAGGTATTCATCTTATAACAAACACATAAGTTTACACCGTAATATATACTCAGGTGTACATATACATACATTCTACCCCTACGTTTTTATACTGTAGATGGGAAGGGTACTTACTTGATTTCGTGTGTCACGTAAATCGACCTTGATTTTCTTTTGTCCTAGACTTCTAGGATCATGTTGGCAAATTGCAAAAACTATTAGCGACTTTCATTACGTTTCGTTACAAAACGTTTGTTACTTAATTAGTTAAGTTGCATAACTGTATACAACTCTGAACCTACTGGTTTCCTTATTTCTATCTAACTCTTCCCTATCGTCACTTATGAAGGGTAGAAATCTTTCTAATCATCTTCTTATCCTATTGAAAACATTTCAAAGCGATATAGGTTATTCAGGCAAAAATGACGATTTTGCGCTTTGTGAGCTTACTGACCTACCCGAGCTTGATCTCATTATTTTAACAGAAATAACCACATATTAACGTTAAAATAATGCCCTAGTGGCTCGTATCCCTTTATTTCACACTTATGCCCCTTTTGTATAAAATTTTACAATTTAGCTCCTAAACTAAAAATTTTGACAATTTTGTTCCCAGAGTTAAAATTGTCATTTTTATTCCAAAATTTCCTATTTTTCTCAAGGATCATTTTTGCTCCAAGTACCATATTCAAAATCATTTAAGAAATGACGTTTTTGTCCTTTTTAAAAATTTTTACAATTTCATAAATTCTTTGAAAAATCAAAATCTCACAAATAATTAAGTTTTTTGATGAACCGCCCATTATGCCTAACAGTTTCGTCGAGATCTACAACTTTCATGTTTTAACTTTTTCCAAAATCTCACTGTACAGGGGTGTTTCTGGCCACTTTTCAATTCTACTAAGAAAGAATTTTTTCTTTCAATTTAGTCCTTAGAGTATTTTTGTGAAAATCTGTTTTAAAACTGTAAATCTACCCCTGTAAAAACCGTTCCATCCTTTTTTTAAATCATTCTCACACTCAAACATCATTTTTACTAATACTAACATCAGATTTACAAAAATAACACTTTTTGTAAAAATTGCTAATTTGCACTATAAACCAAAGTTTCACAACTTAAACATGCCATACATCACATATACATGAAATTGCATCAAATACATGCTCAAGAACCCATATGGGTTTTAAAGAATAAAAATCAAAACAAAATTTGAAAACTTTAAAACTCAAAACTTACCCAAATAGAACTCTTTTGATTTCTAGCCTTCCAAGGCTCCTTGAACTCCTTCTTAGGCTTCATTTTCATGTAAAAACACCATGAATTAATTTCCTCCTTAACCCATGAAAAATCCCTTGAAAACTTGCTAAAAAGTTTGGGATTTTACCTTAAATCTTGTGAAAAATCCTTGAGCATACTTCAAAAACTTGTTTTGGGGTTGTTTTTGCAAAGTGTGAGATTGAGAAAATTTTTTGAGAGCTTTGGCTATGGCTGCAGAATATGGGAGGAAAGGAAGAAATGAAAAATTTGTGATAGCTCTGTAATAAATGCTTCCTTATCCACTTGATGACTCATGGTAACTCATGAGTATACCCTAGGTGTCATCATGCTATTGGGCCACATTTCTAAGCTTGGTGACCCAATCAAATTCGATTGGGTGTTCACTTTGTGGGGCCCAAAAATTTATACAGTACAATTTTTTGTCACGCGGTATTTTTCTTACACTGTCTGGTCAAATTAGTGTATTTTCTATCCTTAGACTGTATAAAAGTATTTAGCTTACTTTTTGTTTACTTTTGGAGGCCAATCATGACATTTTTCATATATGTGTTTTCACTTAACAGTATTCTTATACTGCTCCGGCCTCTTTTCTACCCTAGGTTAGGGTTTGGACAATCTCTATGTTCTATTTACATTCTAATCTCTCATTCGTTTATATCACAATTTTTTAATTAATCGTGATATAAAATTCATTTTTATGGATATTATTTGCAAATTCTTGAGTAATTAAACTCATAAAATCTATATTTTACCATATCCAACATTGCATCACAATTGCCATAAAATTTGCAATCAATACTGCTCATTCATATTTTATCGTAAGTTTTGTAAAAATTGTAATTTTTACAAAAATTACAATTTTTACAAAAATTTACATTTTTAAGAGTAAATTCACTAATTAAACCCAATTAAATATTAAGTTTTATTAATGAAATTTTCTCGGTCATTACAACAAGGAAGTCCTAGCCAAGGGCATGGTCAGAGAGGGTGGGACTTGGTTGTCAGGGAGCTGAAACAATGAAGGTCTCTGAAGCCAACAAGCACCCCTAACGAGTCTTGAGGAAGGGATGGTGGAAGCAGGTGGTCGCAGCCAACAAATGGTAGCGGTCGAGGTAGCCCACAAATGGCCAGAAGGGGGAGTGGCAACGATGGTAGCAGATCTCCCCCAACTGGCGGCCTCTCCTATATATTTGTATATGTTTATTTATTTTGTTGTCATTTTAGTTTAGCTATGTGTGGACTAAAGGAGGTGGTCTACCCACCTCTATACTTGGTTTGGTTTGTACACCCACTGCTTGGCAGTAGTATTATGAATTTTGTTGGCTAGAATTATGTCTTGGCCAAATCATAAGTGCCTTTAGATGGGTATGATAGATTTTGGTCGATTAGCTTTGTCTCCTAAAAGTTGTGGAATCTTTTGAGCCAGAGAGCTCTACGTTTGGAGTCGATCGAGGTTTCCCCTAAGGTATTGGTGCAACTTGTTGTTCCTATGCTTCATTAGTTTCTTGACAAGTGCAGTCAATGTCCAAGATCTTTTATGCCTAAAGGGCAATCATTTTCATTTGTACTACTGTTTAGTTGAATAAAGATTTGATTCCATAAAAAGAAAAAAAACAAAACAAAAAAAACAAAAACAAAAACAAAAACAAAAACATAAGTTCAAAATCACTTTTGAAAGGCCTGCTTGCTTTCTTTAGCCTCGAACATAAACTAAATATTTATAAATATTTGATATAAAATTCCAGAGTATTTACAATTCACGAGACATAAAATTACACTTTCTAAAAAAGTGTAGAAAGCATGAGAGTGAAAATGATTTTATGCAATAGGAGGTTTGGTACCTAAATATTCAGCAAGCCACTGTGCGCCATGAAATGAAATATTTTCTCCTAGATTTTAACGTTTAATGATCTAGAAATATTTTAAAAGGATTATGATTTTGTGTCATAATTATTTTAAGTCAAGAAGGCATGCTAATAATTAAATTAACATAATGATATTTAATGAATGAAATTTTTTACTTTAAATGCGATTTTTTAAGGTTTTCAATACTGATGGAACTTATATTAAATTTTGTTTAGAGCTAACGGTACTGAATTTCAAAATGAGGTAGGATATTTTTTTATCCCTCTTTGGTAGCCCTTTTTATAAATTGTTTTGGCCAAAGTTTAATTCTTAAATAGTTTTGAGAATGATTTCTATCTTTGATGTTAAAGTTGTTGTGTATTGATATTCTTTTCGAATTCCAAAAAACCATAACGGAGATGTTTTATCAAGTTTCTTATATGTAAGTATTTATTAATTTTGTTAAGATCTTGAGACTCTTTTTGAGTAAGGATGACTTGTGAATAATTCTTTTATCTATAACTGTGAGTTTTGAACAATATGTTTTTAACTAATTATCCTACTGAGCCTTTCGCTCACAAGATTACTTGTTTTTAAAATTCCCCTCTCAGGTTTAAAGAAGAAGGAGCATGAGTAGAAATGGTATTTTTCTCTGAAATTGTTGTATGACACGTGTACTATTCAACTTGTCCCGATCTCGTTGTCGTCTCTATCAGTTACATAGTATAATTTATTTTAAAGACGATGATTTTTAGTAGTTTTCTATTATTATTATTTTTATTTAATTACCTACCCATTTTCGTGGTAAGCATCCACGTAATGGTGACTACCGATGAGATTTCGACTAAGCAATTTAATTTACATTCATTTACTTTATGTTTGTTTACTCTATTTTAACTACCGTATTTAATTTAATTTAACGATCCTCCTTTCTTGGGTCGTTACAATAATAGTATTAGAGCGTAGGCTTCAGATCTTTTGGGAACTGAACCTGTGAGATTTTTATTGTTTTGTTTTGATTTTTCAAGTTTTAAGTCAGGACAGATATTGTTGTAGTTACGTTCGAGTACACAGTATTATTTATGATTTCAAACTTTAGATATTTAAAAATTTTGAGAACCAAATTTCTTTTAAGAGGGTGGAATGTAATGCCTGTGATTTTAAAGTGAGATTAGTTATGTTAAATTTAATTATTAAGTGTGCCAAGTGTGATTTTGATGTTAATTTCAATCATTTAAAATTTTGTTGCATTTGTTATATTTAAAATTTTGATTTTTGGTTTTAAAATACCAAATGGTATTTTTACACCATATTTTCCCATATTTACAAAAATACCCTTGAGCCCTTTTTTAGTTTTCTCATTTCCACTCTTTCTCCCACTCTCTTTTCTCTCTCTTGCTCTCTCTCTCATGACCCTCTCTTCCTTATCTTATTCTCTGAATCTTTCCACTGATTTGGCCCAAGAAACGAAGTTTAAGCCACAAAATCTTCTTCAAAAACGTCCATTGAGGCTAGCTTTTTCTTTCTTTTTTCTTTTTCAAAACTTCAAGCTTTATTTTCAATTTTTAATTTTTCCTTGAATGTTGAATCTGAACCTTCTTGAGCTCAAATAATGTTTAATTTGAGCTAAGGAATCTATTTCATAGTGAATCTAAGCTTTGTTTGAGTAAAAATCAATTTAACCAAGTTTTTACATTTTTCTTTGATTTTCAAATCAAAGGTGGAATTGTGTTTAAATTTGGAGATTTTGTTTCTAAAAGGTTTAGAGTTGTTTATCTATGTTTTCTGCATGTTTTTTGGGCTTGAAATGGTGAAAAACAAGTTTGAAATTTGAGCTCGTGGAAACCGAGGCTCGAAATCTGTAATTCTTCAAATTTTGACAATTTGGCAAGCCAAACTTAACCTTCGGCCTGCCAGATTCAAGCAGTTCGGCAAGCCAAACTTAAGAGGTCAGTAGACCAAACATCTGCAGTTTGGCAAGCCGACTGTGCATCATGAAATGAAATTTTTACTCCTAGTTTTTAACGTGTAATGACCTAGAAATATTTTAAAAAGATTATGATTTTGTGTCATGATTATCTTAAGTCAAAAAGACAAACTGATAATTAAATTAACATAACGATATTTGATGAATAAAATTTCTGACTTTAAATGCGATTTTTTAAGGTTTTGAACACTGCTAGAGCTTACGTTAAATTTTGTTTAGAGCTAATGGTATTGAACACTGCCATTTATTCCACTATTTTTATAAAATATATTCTACTTGTTTGTTTCTACTGAATTAAAACCTTAAAAATAATAAAACAAGCCAAAGAAATTGAAACATTAAAAAAACTGATTCTCACATATTAAAAAATATTCACATGTTAACTTATAAAACAAGACTTTTATCGTTAAGGACCTCCAGTAAAATGTATATGGATAAGACCCATCTTTTATTAATAGATAGTGCTTAACATCATTGGTGTTTTATAACAATGCTTTAAACACAATATCTCTTGTGGGTGCACCGACCGACAATAATTTAAACTTGTGCACCAAAGTGGCCAGTAAGATATTCCCCAAACTCAAGTTGTTAAATAATATTTCTCAAATAAACTATGATTGGGAAAAGTTCTGCCTATAAGTATGAATATGAATAATAAAATAAAATTAAACCAATAACTCGATGTTATAGTGCTCTCAACACTGGATCTTTCCAAACTCTTAAATTATTAAATTAAGTAAAAGAACAACAAAAGGGCACTTGAACTACTTATCACCACGGATTCTGCTCATGGGCTTCTTATTTTTTGAACATTACTTTCCTTGCTCATAATTAATAAACCGCTTGATTGCAAAAAACATTGTATGAAACCCATGAACATGCAAAATATATTAATATTTTTGAAACCAATAAACGTTTATTTTTGTGCGAAACCCATAAACATGCAAAATATATTATATTAGGAGCACAAAGAAAGTTGAAAAAGCACATATAAAAAATGGCAGTTGAACTACCAAAATCACTACACTTTGATCGTGTTCAAACTATGTGCTTTTTGTTTGTGGCATTAGTGAGCACATGATGGGTCATAAGTGGATAGAACCCTTTTCAACCTTTTAGATATTTATTTATTTCTTTTGTTGTAAAAAGTGAAAAAAGAAGATATTGTAAATATAATTCCGACTCCATTAGCAATTGACTTCCTAAAGTATGATTATAAACATATATAATATGAAGTACTATTATATATTTCTTTATTCCTTTTGTTACAAAAAGGGAAAAAAGCATATAGTAAATATAATGTCCGACTCCGTTAGGGATTGACCTCCTAAAGTATGATTATAAACTTATATTATATACTATAAAGTACTGAGACAATAAAATGTATTCACTAATTTAAATAAGAGAGAAGAAGGAAATTAGACCATTATTTATTAAGAATAAAAATAAATAGATCAAAATGTAACAATGTTTAATGAATAGTCCACTTAGATTAAAACGAAATTTATTTTGATATAAAATAACATAAAGAAAAACATGAAGCAACAACGAGATAGAGAAAAACCAAAACGAAAAGAAAGAGAAGAAGAAAAAAGAATAGATAAAATTAAAAATTCAAATATTTAAAAAGAGCATGTAATTTTAAAAATACTATGTATTTAAATATTTTTGAAAGTATATTATTTGTTCACTTTAAGAATTGACACTATATTATTTAATACAATTAAATAATGGACTCTCTTGGCTGTATGCCTGTATATATATTAGAACAAAAAACTTCATTGAACTATAATTAGTACAAATAAAGGTGCATAACATGGCCCATTAGAGATACAATTGATTTGAGATAAATGACTAAATCTACCAATAAAATAAAATAAAATACAAGGATAAAAAATAACATCAAGACCCAAAAAAGAACGACCCGCTCAATATTCAACTCGTTACAAGACACCATTATAATCAACGGATGACCTCGCTTCATGCATATTTAATTGGGACTGGTTTATAACAATTGCAACAATATCACTGACAAAAAATTAACATGAAGTCAATGACCACTATGTCAAACGATACGTAATATGGTAGGCTAGAGTTTGAGTTTTGAAGGATACAAATTCGATCTTACATTACATAAAATTAATAAGAAAAAAAGTCAACGCAAAAAGTCTAAGTAGCCGTGTAGTTATTGTAGACTTCTTATAATATTATTAGGTAAGTTTAAATTCTCTGTCTCTGATTCCTGAAAAGAAATTTAAAAAAATCCCTTAAAAATAAAAATAAATAGAATGAAACTTTTTTTTTTCCTTGAAGATCCTCTTTTTCTTCACAAAGCCCTTCAGTTTTGGACATTCTGTTATTTCTTTTTGTTTCGAACGGTTGCTCTTCCTTACATGTGGCCCAAGAGGGAAATATGGTTGTCCACACTTTAGCTCATAATCTTAATTTTTGGGATTTTTGGGATTTCTGTAAGTATTTGGTTGGAGGATTTTCCTCTTGTATTTCTCATTTGTTATTGGCTGATTCTTTGATCATTCCCATGGAATTTATCCTAAAAGAAAATTTTTGCTCAGGGGCTTGGGAGCCTAAACTCTTGGCCCAAGGAATCAGTCTGTTCCATATTTGGGCCCATTTATTTATGGACTGGTATGTTTAAAGTTTGGGCTTTTTTCACGCATAGCATTAGAAAAATTTGAGTGGTGAAGTTGAAATAGCAAAATTTTTCAGAATATTAGAAAATTTGCAAAAACTAATATCATCAAAATAATTACCATAATAATTACTCTGCATTTTTTTTGTTTTCGTGTAGTGTCATTTTCTCTTAAGGTATGGGCCAAGAAAACCAGGCGATGAAACACTTACAAATTATAAGCTTAATGGGAGGAATAACATTATTATTAGCCTTAATTGACACACTTTACTTTTGATGTTGAATAGCTTCAATTTGTACCAAAATCTTTGCGTGAAAGTAACTTTAGGTATTAGCTCCCTCTCTCTCCTTCTGATCCCGAGAGAAAGAGAGACAAAACAATGACACGTATATTTAATTTTTTTAATATACCTTTCAATCAAGTGGCTCAACCGGTGGAAAAATTGCTTTGGATTAGAACATGTCACAAATAGAGTGGTATCCAATATTTTCAGGGTTGAAAGTACTTGTGGGGCATGGATATTTTAACCTAAAGTGATTAATTGAGGTATCCAACATTTCCTTATATACCTTGAAGGGTTTAGCCTATTTAAACCATAAGAATTGTACCACCACCGGTATGAAGTAAGAGAATAATCTATCAAGACTGTAATTATGTCTTTTAGCGGGACTCTTGAATATGACTTAAACTGTTGTGATTCAAGCTTCCTGAATGCTAATAAACGAAAGCATAAGTCAGGTTTTTTTTTTTTTTTTTTTTTTATCGTTTCACATGTGGTCTTAACAGATTCTTCTTAAAATGTTAAGATAGGATGTGAAGGGAACATTGATCTCTTTTTGAAACCAGGAAAAAAAAAAGGTAAAAATTATTATAGAAATAAATAACTAGATTTCACAAGTGATATTGCGCTAATTTAACTCGATATGTAGGCATGGACTATTAAAAAACATTTAGGGTCCTTTTGATAAATAGATTCGAATTAGTGATTTGATTGGAGTTGTGTGACTTGAATTAAGATTTGAATTAGTGATTTAAAGTGTTATCCAAATTAACTTTTGGATGTGCATTTAAGTTTTAATATGAGTATGAAATAAAATTAGAATTTGTGTTTGACAAGATAGTGAAAGTAGTTTTTTATTTATTAACAAATATACTAAAATCTTAATGTTAATGATCTTAAAAAATATGCAATATAGACCTTAATTTATTCCTCTCTTTGACCTTAATCAGTGATTTGAAGTGTTATCCAAATTGATGTTTGGATATGTATTTAAGTTTTAATTTGAATATGGAATAAAATTAGAATTTGTGTTTGAGAAGGTAGTGAAAATAGTTTTTAATTTATTAACAAATATACTAAAATCTTAATGCTAATGATCCTAAAAAATATGCAATATAGACCTTAATTTATTTCTCTCTTTACTGAGAATACAATGAAAAAAGAATTATCTCAATTGGATATCAAATGAAGAATTTATGATTTTTTCCCCTCAAATATAAAAGAGAGAATTTCAGCTTTTACTGTAGCAAAGATATTCGAATATCAAGAGCTTAGGAGAAGTCAGAACTCTAAAAATTAGATTCTTAATACTCATTTGATTCAAATTTTAAGAAAAAAAAATACATATCTAAAGAATTCTTGATACTTGAATGAAAATTTGAGTCAATTAGATCCAAAAAATACCTAAAATAAACATGCCCTTAGTCATTGTTGGTGAGTGGTTGTCACTTTGTCCGGACAATTTTTAGTATTTCCCAAAGATCCATTAACGGTGTAGACCGTAGAGTACAGACAAAAATGTGAACAGGGAAGGTGAGGAAGATGAAATGAAGTGGTCCTTCCAAGTCCCAATAATTCCCTAATAAGTTCAAACTTACATTTGGCTCCTCAAAATGGACACAAACTCATTCATTGGCGATTGAAGCCCTTCCATATTCTACATTTTGCAATTAAATATTTGGATTCGTCTTTAGTGTTGTGAATGTAACAGTTGTGTTAAATAAATAAAAAAAGAAGAAGATAGAGAGAGAGAAGAAGAAGAAGAAGAATATACGACTTTTTTTCTTAGAATTAAACAATCCTTGTGTTATGCTTTATTATTATATTTATAATAATAATTATTATTATTATTATTTCCACGATTGCTACATTTGTTATTTGTGAAGGGTATTTAATTTCTTTTTCACAAGAGACATCAATTTTCTTTCTTTCATTTTTTGGCCAGCCTATATATAGACTCCCATTTTTCTTTTTCATTTCAAATTCTGGTTTTTTTTTTTTTTTATGTTAATCGTGTAACTTTACCTTGTATTTTTTATTATTTTTTAATTTATTTTTTTATTTTTAAAAACTACAAATGTATCATTTAAAATTGAAAAACTTATTTCAATTTTATCTCTTGCAGATTTTTTTGACTTAAAAAACATAAAGATAAGACAAAAACACTTTTGACTAAATCTAATTTGTTTATGAAATATATGTTTCTTCTTGAAAATTTAAAAAATATATTTTTAAAAATTTAAAAAGTCATAAACTTAAAATTTTTTTTTGAAATTTGATATTTTGTTTTAGGATTTTTTTTTAAGTTTTTAACATATAAAATATTTATCATAACTATTTAAGAGCAGACATGTTATTTTGTCAAATTTTTTCTTTTCATAAGATGAAACTAAAATAAGTTTTTAAAATTTTAAGGGTACTTTCATAATTTTCAAGAACCAATGGACAAATTAAGAAATAGTTAAAATTAAGATATAATTATATAATTAACCATTTTTTTTCATTAGAGAGATCTTGAGATATCCCTTTACAGCGCAGTGCAATATTTTTCCTCACTCATTTGTAGTTTTTTAATGTTTGTGTATCATAAACAGATATGTTTCTACTTAGATCTCGATCAAGAGATGAAGAATGTCGCCCTCTCACCTCTAGAAAAAATCATAAAAATCATGTATTTATTTATTGTAGAACTTGATTTTATCTTCTTTGCAAAGTAACGTTCACACACCAATTGAAAGTATGCACTATGAAATCCTGCAAAATCAAATCAATGGTTTGATTTATTTATTTATTATAATGCATGTTCTTTTCTATCGCTTTCGATACTTCAACTTTGCAGTTGTAATATGTGTTTTGGTTGGAGGAAAATGTCAAATTTACTAAACAAATAACTTTTTTTCCCTTTTATATTAGTCTTAATGGAACTCAAGAATAAATGCCACTCAAGATGAAAAACAATATATATATATATATATATGAACTTATTTTTAATGATTATGCCTCCAATGGTTATATATTCAAAAAGAATACGTTTTAACACCAATTAATGATATAGCATAATAATAATACAATATAGTTAATTATCATATATTTTTTTGTCAACTATCCACTTTATAACAACTATCAGATATCAAACGGTTAATACTAATAGTATTTATCAAAAACGTAATACCGTTAAAATCACATATATATATATATATATATATGTGCAACGAAATACGCCGTTTAATACATTGATATAGTCCAAATTGGCCGCAAATTATGGAGAAGAGGTTATATTTATATTTTTGAAAAAATGTAGAAGAGGTTAGAAGCTTCTATTGTATCTATTCGAATCCAAAGCTTGTAATTCAAACCTTTCATTGTTCCAATGTCTTTCCATTCATAAATACTACTCCCACTTTCCCTCCAATCGCTGGTAAAGGGTAAGGATTAGTTTTAAGTATTAATTATTTCTTCCTAGGAAAAGAGAGGGAGAGACACAGAGATAGGTGATAAATTGTGATTATAGATATGATTTTGCAGCCATGATGATCATACACCTAATATTTTTCTGTGGTGCAAAATTGGTAGGTAAATGGAGTTTTAATTAGTTGGTCGGCCATGTATGCATGAAGAAAAAAAAATAATAATAATAATAAAATAAGAAATAAAATTGTTTGGAATTTTTGCAACTTTTAGGTTCCTTGATGAGATGATAGTGACCTTAAGGGAAAATAAACCATGAGAATTTCTCGACCAGACTGAACTGAAAGTACCAATAATCATCCTTCCAACTCATATTTTGGCCATAACAAAAATACAATGGCCCTGTATGTTATTGTTTTAAGAATTTTTAAAAATATTTTTGTACGTTTTTTAAGGTAAAACTTTAAAAACACTCTCAATGTAATTTTTTAAAAATTTTTATTTTTTAAAACAAAATCATTTTCACTCATTTTAAAAACACTACCAATTGTAGAGCTTTTTAAAAGCAAGGTCTTTATCATGGACCCAAAAGAAAGTAAACTGATTATTGGGTTTTGTGCGTGTTTGATATATATTTAATCTTACTTAAGGATGATACTTTTATCTGAGCGGAAAAAAAAAATCTTCCACAAGGATGACTAGTTTGTATCTCAAATTTCAATGTACCAATTAGTAATATAACTCATCATTTATTTACATTACCAAAGTGTTTAGGAGAGTGATTTATAATCTACACCTTACAATCTGTATAAAACTTTCGTATATTATAGTTTAAAGTAAAATTATGCTATACCGTGAAACTTTTACATGCTATGCTACAGTTTATAGTCAAACTATAAAGTTTAAACTCTTCTCCTAAATAACTTATAAGAATCAATCTTACCCGTAAAACCTAAGCATTTATTCTTATTTTGCTCTTCAAACTCCAAAAAATTTCATTTTTTTACTTCATGAATTTTGAATCAATCTCACTCAACACTTTTTATTAAAAAGGGCAAAAAAAAAATGTATTAATTTCATTTAACTTATTATGTTAGAATTTTGTGTTTAAAATAGATGGAAAAAGAACATACGACATCCTTAATTTTTTTTTGTCTATTTTCTAGCAGAATAAATTAAGTGAGACAAATCTAAAATTTAAATGCTAAACCGAGAGTTTTAAAATTTATAAGGCAAATTAAAAAAATGACTCTAAAAATTAAGGAGTTACTTGTGAGAACAATCTTTAAAATAAGAGTATGTTGCATTGTTATACCTCAAAGTGTATCGCTTTTTGCATAATGCATCTCAAATCTTCAATTTTAATAAAGGAACTATGAAATTAAAAATCATTAGTAATTAAGGTCTAATAGTTAACGGACGTTAAAGTATGGATGCTTTTGGTCACGCGATTGCATATGAGGTTTTTTAAAAGTAAAACTCGTCATTTTTAAAGAAAAATTGAAGCTCGACACATATATAAAATGAAAATAAAAAATACTTATTGGACCATAATTGTTAATATTTTTAAAGTTTGAAGTGTATTTTATTAAAATTAAAAAGTTTAAAAATGTATTATACAACAAACACATAGTTTAAAATGCAACAAGGTAATTTACTCTTGATGTAAAAATATCTCATGTCACTTGAACGACAAACTATAACACTTGCATCACATTTTTCACTGTTTTATTTTTGGGTAAAAAAAACATTTACAACAGAAAAAAAAAAACAAGTAAATAAAACGTGGCGTGCCAAATTCATGTGAAATTGCAGGTAAAAAAATTACGCGCGACGTTGTTGTTGTTGTTATTATTATTATTATTATATACAGACTTCAGATATTTAAACAAAAAAATCGATGCTTGGGACTTTTAAAAATAAAAAATAAAAAATAAAAAAAAAGAAATAAAGAAATAAAAGAGGATATCAAAATTGGGGGCCAAAAAAGCGGGCCCCAATTAAGTGTTTTGTAGCCCAGACCTGATTGCAACGACGACGACAACCTTAGCGGGAATTTTGAAAACCGTACCCACTATTTTGATTTTGTTGTTTTTTTAATTAATACTAAATTAAAAAAAAAACCACAAATCAGATAAACGGCTATAAGCCTGCCACGCTCCATCCACAATATATTGACACGTGTAAGGCCAGAACTGAATGCGACCAGTCGTCTTTTTTGACGTGATTGTCAGGAAATATTTAAAAATATTTGTGTACTTGGTCTCATTGGTGATGTGCTAGGGAACAGAATTTTGTCTACGTGTAGCTGAGGCATTGGCTGCTTCCTTTTTGTTTGTTTGTATTTTAAGCTTTGTTTAATTTGACCTTTTTGGACGTTAATGTCGCCGATTATGCAGATTGACTCATGCATGATTAAGGTGTTAAAAAAGAAAGATTATATTGAGTGTCTTAAATTCTGTCACGTGTCATTGCATGTCTCGCTCGTGAGTGCCCATCTAATCAACATTTATCCTGTTCTCCCTCTTTTTCTTTTTTTTTGGGTTTTTTTGGGAGTTTTTTTTACTCAATCACTGTTTGGTTGGATGGTGGTTCTTACCATAAACTTATTTTTAAATAATGTAAAATTTTTATATGTTACAATAATAATAAAAAAATTATTATAGTGTAAAGTTTTTATATACTATAGCAAAAGTGGTTCTAACCAATGGTTCCTACCATCCTTTTAAACACTCTTTTAATCTAAAAGTAAGTAAAAACTTACACTATAACATATAAAAACTTTACATTGTAACAAACTAGATAGCATATTAGAGCTTTCACTGTAAGAAGTTAAAATTTAAAGTTTCAATTTATTTGTTAAACGAAGCCTTTAGTGTTAAAAATATTAGGTGGTATCTTAATTTTTTTTTTTTGTTCTACAATTTGGACATCGGTATAGTTACAATTTCGGTTTTACCTATGTGTAACATCTACTTGTTAAGTTATTATTATTTTTCTTTTGAAAAAGAAGTTATTAGAGAAGGGCTAATTAACTCGATTCTTCTTTGCGTAAGATAATTTATATAATCAAAGCAGATAAGAAAAGTATGCTATGTAGGAAGTATGGAAAAAAAAATCAATATTACATGAATAAAAATCAGTGCCCAATATTTCTTATCATTGTCATTTTCATCTAACGATTTTTTTTTTTTAAAGAATTTTACAATTAATGTAGCAAGCTAGTCCACGTTGGATGGATATTAATTTTGTTAGTAGCTATCAAATATGCATACATATTTCAGGTTAATACTTTTAAACTATGAGGTAAAATAATAATAAAAAAAAGACACAAATGAACTGATGATTGAATACGTACGATAAACATCTTACAAAAAAAATGATAAACAACTAATTATGTGACATTTTGGAATGAAATTAGAACTATATTTTATAATTCTAATCACATTTTGATTTCAATTTTGTAAAATAAAATGCTGTAACACTTTTAATTGGAACTATTAAAATGTAGTTTCAAGTTTCTTCCTTGATGCCTCATATGACAAGTGAAAACAACACGCCACCAAAGAAACTTCCTAATTCCTAAACCACTAAACCATATTCTTGTTTCACTCTGATTATCGTAGAAAGTGGTCCTCCATAAGTGAAGAATAATAATATCTAAAGATCAAAAATTACAGTGGAGAAGAATCAGCATGATGGGCCTTGAGGGATTTCCATGGTTGGACTCTGGACCACACCAATGGTGGCCCCCAATTATATATTTAAGGAAAAAGATTATTATTGTTGTAATAATGCACCATGCACCATACTCTGTGGAGGTCAGGAATACTAGCAACACAACAATCAACAACTTGGGTTGCATTACAGTGTTTTTGTTGTCATTTTCATGGATGACTTGATTAAGAAATTGCCCACAGACAAGCACCGCAATACATGACACCTTTTTTATTATTGTTGTTTCGTTTTCTTTCCTCGCTCAACCAAACAAAAGCTCAGAAAGGGAAGGGGAAAAAATGCCTGTTTCTTTCTTTGGTATCTCTTTCTAGTTTGAAAGAAAGATGAATGCATATGCCAGCCACTGCTAACGGGATCAAGAAGTTTCATTTTAGACTGTGTTTGGCAACTTTCGTTTAAACCTTCAGTTCGAGCCATTTTGCTTCAAAACATTTTTAGTATGTAAGAACTTTATATTGTAACTTATTTTGTTTTATACTAGAGCATGTGAGAGCTGTTGGTTTAAACTAGAGTTTCAGTTAATTTTTAGTATCATCCTTAAACTTTATTGTTTCATGTCCGATACAAGTTTTGATTATAGATTTTGGCTAATAAAAGTAGGAATAAGAATGGTATTTTAAATATATACTCTAATTTTAAGGTAAAGTTGTGAGACATAAGGAATTTCCTGCAAAATCTAATTTGCGTTGTAAATTGTAGCAATAACTAGCTAACCAGACTTTTAGTTTCCTTAATTTGTTTTCACCAACAAGTTTATAAAATTTTTTAGTTTCATAATTATTTCGACCAACAATTATTCTTTTCTTTTTTTTTTTTTTTGCTCATTACTTTTCTTAATTTTTTTAGTTTCCTTACTTTTTTTCTGACCATTGAAAAAGAAAAACCAAACCAAAAAGCAAAGTGGAAAAGCATTTGAGAAAGATAAGCCTATAGTGATATATATGTCTTTTTTTTTTCTTTTTTTTTTTTAATCTCGTGCTCCTGGTGGCTTTATTATTGACACCCCTTGGCCGAGATGGGGCCAAAAAAATTTGTTTAGGGGCTTTGAGAAGAGTCATGATTTTAAACCGAATTATTAATTAATAGTATAGTAAGTATTAAAAATCACATAATTCTTTTATTATTGTTATTATTATTTATCCATTTTATTTTTTCTATTAGTTTTTATATATCTTTTTTTTCTTCCTACGAATATACAATCTTAAATAGTATGGTATGCTAGTTTGTTTATTTGTTTTCTTAAACCTGAGAAAATAGATACAGACAATTTATATATCTATATGTGTATATATATATATATTATAAAAAAGTATATGATTAGAAGTAAAAATAGAGTGCAAATAAAACTTTTTAAAACATTATTCATAAAAGTTTGGAGTGTAAAATTTTAGAAGGAACAATAATAAATTTTAGATCAAAATAGAAGATGCATATAAAATGCTTTAAATAGTATGCATAAAAATTTGAAATTTACAAATTATAAAGAGGAAAACAAAAAGGAGCAAAATAATAAATTTTTGAATACAATGTGTAGAAGAGCCACTTAAACACGAGGACTCCATAGTTAGCTCTGTCTTTACCTTATGGACTCATGTCATACACGTTTTTAGTAAATTATGAAGAAATTATGTGCTATGCCATTAAAATGTGGGGGGAGTGGAGAAAGAATAAACTTTTGCCAACAAACTTCAAATTATGCCATGGCCAATAAATTCAATGTCTTACAGTGATGATTTTACCCTTTATATGCTTCCAAAGCCCAAACATCACTAGGGTTTTCTATCGCTTATTTCCTTCTCTATTTTTAATATTCTTCCCTCCCTCCCTCCCTCCCTCTCCCTTTTCTATGATGGCCCAACCCCATGCGACATCACGACATCGTTTGTCATGACCTTTGCCCATGTCACCACCTTCGCCTCCAAGAAGTGGCTAGTAGCTAGTCGCAAACCAAAACTTTTTGTCAATGGAGGCACTATACAAAAAAATTACTAATAGTTATTATAGTTGAGTTTTTATTTAATGTTCTATTATGGGCTTGCATATTTAAGTGACAATTAAATTAAGGGCTATCTAATCTAATAAGGTCAAACTTTCTATTTATAAGGATGAAATTGATATAAATTTTTTAAATTTAAAAGATGCCTTTGTAATTTTAAAAACTGAAGAACAAACTGAGAAATAATTAAAATTATGATGTATAATTATGTATTTAACCTATAAAAAAAGTTAAAACTATTTGCCTGATGCATTCCTATTTATATGTGCAATTCAAATCAAACAATTATAATTTAAATTATTTTAAAAATAAAATTTATAAATTTTTATTTACTGCTAACTTTTTCTTTTTTATTTTTTAAAGATCAAATGAAAAACAATGATATAAATAGAAGTAAAAGCTAGTGGGACTTTAATCACACCGTATAGATAAAAAATAATAAAAAAACTATATATGAACAATCATATTTGTGTTAAGATACATTTTTTATATATAGTTTTATTTTAACGTGATTTTGATTAAATTTATTGTAAGATTGATGTAAAGGTTTAAACTCATTAGTTTAAATTGTTAGTAGAGAAAAGCTCTCATCAACTATAATGTAAAATAAGAAACATTTATAGTGTAAGAGGGTATTTGAGAATTGAATTAAAACTAAAAGGTTGTTTGGCTAGGGCAGTCTAAACCAACTTTTTAGTTATGAACAATATAAAACTCTCACATACCACGGTAAAAATAAAAAAAATTATTGCATTATAAAGCTTTCATATGTTACAGTAAAAAATAATTTTAACTAATAGTTTTAATCATTATGTGAAACATCTTATAAGAGTAAAAACTTAAAAAATACCATAACATATAAAAACTTTTATTATTTAAATTGAAACTAAGGACTTGTTTGATTTGAGTATTTAAATAAAATATTTAAATAAAAATTTAAATTTTTATAAAAAAATATTATAATAAAATAATTTAAACTATGATTCAAATATCTAATCAAACTAGCGTTAAGATTAACGTTACAGTACTCGAATTTATTTTTGCTTTGAAACTGACTCAGGGAAGACCATATTAACCAATAACTGTGCGTTGTAATGGAAGCCTCGTGAGTCGTGCCAACGTGTCACAGTGAAATCTATTTATTGCTAGGCAGTACGGTTTTACGGCAAACAGTGTAAAAAACCGAAGCCGCGGCCACGTGGAGATGTGGCCCAACCTGATATTTCCCTTGATAAATAATGTCTCTTGTTTAATATTTATGAAAAATATATAACATTTTTTTATTTACTCAAACGATTAATAGAACATCAAATAATCTATTTTCGTGCAATTTCTTATTCCCAAGTTGTAAGTTGTTTGTTCTCTTTGGCGGTGAAGTTGAAATAGAGCTGTCAGTAGAGACGTACTGTCCATATTTACTGGAAGACTTTTCCAAGAAAGATTGCACCATAATTATCATCACATTTATCGTAGGCATTATGATTTGAAAAATCCTTTTTTACTTGATGCTGCTTTTAAAATTATAAGCTTTAATTTAATATATATATATATATATATTTTTAATTAAACTTTACAGTTTTAATTGTAATAAGGTGATTGTTTGTAAGATTAAATAAAATTACTTTTATGATCTTGAATGATTATAGATTAAGGCAGAGACCTTTCTTGATAATGCATGTTTTTTAATTATTGAATTTAAGTATAATTTTTCTTTACAGATTTAATAGCTAAAAAATAAATACTTTTTGGTTGATTACTTTTCTAATACACAGGTAAAATTGTTTATAGATATTAACAAGACCTTTTAGTAAATATGAATGATGTTAAGATTCTCAATTATTTATCAATCTTTTTGTACCAAACAATGCAATATGTGAAGGTTTTAATTTTTATTAAAAATATAATTTTTTTAATAGATTCACATCTTGGAATGTGATAATGCTAATTTTTTTCAATAATTTATCAATTTTTTTCTACCAAATAATGTAATATATGAGGGTTTTATTTTTTATTAAAATATAATTTTTTTAATAGATTCACGACTTGAAATGATATTTCACTTATCACAAGAAAAAATATGATAAACTACTTGAATTTTATATTAAAACTTTTTAGTATACTACTTACTTAATATTATGCGTTCAGAAACGCAAGATTTGACAAATAAGAATAAGGAAAAAGAAAGTTGAAATCTTGAGAAAAGAAAGAAAATTGAAAAATATGACATTTTAAGAACGTTTAGCAAAATTAATTCTAACCAATACTTTTAGTTGTTATAATATAAAACTTTCATATATATATAATATAGGTTCTACTCACACTCCCCTAACATCTTTTTAAAAATTTTATAAGTTTTATTTAAGGTCGTTTGAATTATAGATATAAATAACAAAATTTTCCAAACTTTTAGTAAGAAAAAAGATGTTGTAATAAAAAGTTTTGAATTTTGGTTTTTTTAAGTATTTGAATTATGGCTGAATTTGTGAAAAAAAAAAGACTTTTAATTCTCAAATTATTTTTTATTTTACTTTTGAGAAATTATCGTTTCCTTCTTGTCCGGATAATTAAAGAAAGTAAACTTCTCAATCTAGTGAGATTGTCTAAGGAAACTGTTAACCGTTGCCCCTCTAACTGTTTATATTTTACAACGTTTATTGTGCCAACAAAAAAATATATATATATTTTACTTAGTACTTTTCCCTTCAAAGAAAGTTTCTTCTTCTCGAAAAAATTCATTTTCCATGAAAATAGAAAGTATAAAAGCCAAACACCTTTCCAGCTCCGTGAGAGATTTCTCATTTTTAGTTTCGTCCTTTTTTACCTCGTCAGTTTCTGTCCTTTTCTACTAAAAAAAAATTCATAAATATCTTATTACGCTTTGAATAATGTCATACCTAACCGAATCGCTCTTCTCGAATTCCTCGTGTTTTTCTCTTTCTAGTTTAATGCGTTTCGAAACTATTATCAGTCCTTGAACTGACAATTCGACTCTGAAGTTTTTTTTTTCTTTCTTATTTTTTTTTTCAATTGAATTTGTTGAAACTCTTTTCTGTGCTTAAGATTAGCTCTGTGCTGAGATTTTCTGAATCTTTAGCTTCAAAGAGGAACTGGGTGTCTCTTAATTTGTCGAAATAACGATTGTTCTTTCAATCTTCAGAGATTCAGAATCTGGGTCCGAGGTAATATTCGCTGGATCTTTATCTTTCTCCTTTGTTTTCCATAGCGTGTTTTAGATTTTTTTAAGCTTTTTTTTTCTTTTCCTATTAAAAAGCTATTTTATGGTCGGTTAAGTTTCTCTTTTCAATGAATAAGCAAACTTGGGTTTGGATCTGGTGATGTTTTTTGGTTGCTTTAGTTAAAATATTCAGTGTCAAAACGCGTGCCCGTCTTGTTCTTTTGTTTCTATGGATAATTATGGCAAAGAGAGAATATTCCGAATAATATACAGAAGAGTTTCTTCTGTTTGTTTCCCCAGAAAGTTCAAGATTTTGGCGGGATTTGTAGGAATAGAACTCCTTGGAAATGTTGGCATGGTTGTTCCGGCAATTGATGTGTGTTGTGTCGAATTCTTGCATCTGTGATTGCAATAAGACGATGATATTATAGAATAATTTAATTTAATTTATACTTTTTTTAATTTTTTAGGACAGAAATATTGATTTGTTTTTTTATGGTGTTTCATAAGCTTTTTCTATAAAAAAAAAACCTGTAGACTGTTTTAGAATATGTGGAAATACCAGCTTTTTAATACATTGCAGACAATTAAATTATAAATTGGATGCCTTTTCCTTAAAAAGTCTAGGATTTGTTGTACTAAATAAGACAAGGCGACCACCAAAATGGGGTGTGCTTTTGTTGTGGGAGTTTATGGTCTGTTAATTTCATCATTGTTCATTTTCAGGCTAAAAGTGTCAATTTTATGAGAACTACTACAAAAGGGTTTACATTAGTAACCACAATCTTAGCTGGAGAGGGGTACCAAAACCATACAAAGTGATGTGGTCAGCCTGCATTCAGCTGAAATGAAGACCTTGCAGGTGTTTGGACATAAATAAATTTTTTTCTTTAAGCTTCTGTGATGCTTTAATTTCACACTTGCCTTTTCCGTTTACCAAAAATTGTCAAGTGTTTATTGACTCTTTTGCATACTGTGATGATAATAATTTATGTTGATTAAGTTGGTGAATGAATCCTACAATAATTTTAGTTGGACTTGTTTCTAAATTCTTAGTATTAATATTTGTACAAACTCTTCATTTAAGGTATATAGACTTAGGTTATTTTGTTTATGTTGATATTAATTCTCATTAGACTGACAAGTCCATATGTGGGATCAACAGAGCACTCAAGAGGTACCATCGGCTTCCCAAGTTTCACATGATTCCCAGGGTGACCAACCTCCGAACGTCAAAACTGAGGCACCAGTGACAGATTCTGCTTCAATATCAACTCCAAGCAATGATAGCAAGAAAGTTTCGCGCCAAGATATCGAACTTGTAAGCCTGTAAATTCCATCAGTATCTATTTGCTCTCTTTCCATGCTATTCTTGTGAAGCAGAAGTGTATTCTTTTACCAATAAACTTTGAGAAGGAGCGTAGCAATCTGTTTTCTTATGTTTTTTGTTCATAATCCTTTACGCTATTGCTATTGCAGGTCCAGAATTTAATAGAACGATGTCTACAATTGTACATGAATAGAGATGAAGTGGTAAAAACCCTCTTGACACGTGCAAGGATTGAACCTGGGTTTACGTCGTTGGGTAGGCATTCTGAAACACATTCACAAGCCTTTTGTGTTGACATTTAGGTGCTCATGAAGTGAAAATTTGAAGGTTACAAACATCGGATATTGACTATCAACATTGACCGCTTTGTTTTGACCTTAACTAAAATGAGTTGAATTGTTTCCTTTAAGCATCAATAATCAGGCAGGTTCTATCGTATGTTTTTATTTATTTGTTTCTTTCCCCATTTCAGTTTGGCAGAAGTTGGAAGAAGAAAATGCGGATTTTTTCAGAGCATATTATATAAGGCTAAAATTGAAGAGACAAATCCTCTTGTTCAATCACTTGCTTGAGCATCAGTATCATCTCATGAGGTATCCAATGCCTCCAAAGGTTCCTTTGGCTCCTATACAAAATGGAATTCATCCAATGCCTGGTAAGTTCTCATCCTTCCTGATATGGTAGTCTTACAGCATAACTTAACCCTGTTTTAATCACAATGGAAAACAAAAAGAGAGAGAGATTGGAAGAGGAAAAGCATCAAGCATTGAAATGCTTCTATAAGCTGGTGGTAATAATCATACAACAGTGTAATTCATGCTATTCTGCAAGGTTACAATTGTCGAAAGTTGCATCTCGCTGATTAAGACATGATGAGTTTTGCCACGCTAGTTGGCATTTAAAAATAGCACACATGGAGCATTGGTCATTTGACAAAGCGTTCTACAATATTATTTACCGCCACTTGTTTGCAGTGCAGTTAACAACTTACCGATGGGATACCCCGTCCTACCGCAGCCTCCAATGCCGGCAGCAGGTCAACCACATCTTGACTCTATGGCTTGTGGCATATCAAACTGTCATGTGGTTAATGGAGTCCCTGCACCTAGCAACTACCCTACTATTAGGATGAATTCTGGCAACGAGTAAGAATCAAACCATTTTCAGCTTTGATTTCCTCTCACGACAAAGATAAATGGATCAGTAGCTCCCAGCCCCACAACTCACAATAGGATTGTTCCAGTTTGTGGGGCCCCACAAGCGGGACCTACCCTTCTCTCTTTCCCCAATTTGCATGGTTTTATGTGTATCACATGAAAACTTCGCAAGATATGATTTGGCAACATTGCCTTCTACCCTATGTTTTCTTTTTTGCTTGATAGAAATTGTGCTAATGGCAGCTGTTTTTGTTCTTGACTTCATGTTACAAAGTATGTTGATGGACGCCAGTGGTGCAGAAGTGGCTGCTGCCATCCCACCAAGCAGTGGCATGTCTTCCATGTCAGAGATGCCCGTGAGCCCGACTTCAGTGGCATCCAGCGGCCACTTCCCCTTCACTGCATCGGAAATTTCAGGAATGGGAGTGGATACATCAGCCCTTGACACAGCATTTACGTCTGATGTAGTGAGTACCGTAGGGTTGCAACTTGCAGCCGATGGTGGGGTGGGAAACTCTCGCGATCCCCTAAGACCATTGGATCAGATTCAGTGGAATTTCAGCTTATCAGATCTTACAGCAGATTTATCAAACTTAGGAGGTAACACATACTGTTGAAATGATTCATGAACCTTGTATGACTCAAGGTCTAGGCCTTTATTAACATGGTACCATCTTTTCCGCTACCCAAACGAGATATTTTTGGGCCTTCATTAATATACTCTAATGTTATTTTTGCAGATTTAGGTGCCTTGGGAAGCTATTCTGGTTCGCCTTTTCTGCCGTCTGATTCTGAAATCTTACTAGACTCTCCAGAGCAAGATGATATAGGTGAGTCCAAATTTGTACGTTGAAAAGAAGTCTTCTTAACTTCTTAATCTTCAATCATAAGCAAACACGATGCCAAAAAATCAATCCTAAAGTAGAGTTTTTGATTTGTTATTTCCATCAGGGTTTGCGAGTTTGTGATGTTCTGATATGCACAAGAATACACTTTTTTTTTTTAAAAAAAAAGCACCAGGAATAATATTCCCTTAATTTCCATGATGCATATTTTCGATCTATCAATGCTGTTTCTTTGTGAAGGTCATTGTCTAATAATTATTTGTTCATTTCAGTTGAGGACTTCTTTGCGGATTCCGTCCCCGGTCCTCCATGCTCTCAATCAGATGAGGAAAAAAGCTAAGGAAAAGGCAAAGGATGCTTCTTTTCACTTCAATGTTATACTTAGGAAGAAGTTAGATGCCCTCAATAAGAATTTGTTATTAGTCGTAATTTCTTTCTACTTGTTTTTTTTCCTCAGAAAACTTCATAATCTGAGAACTTGAGGATCACAGCTAGTTTTGTATTTGGATATGCTATTCCCTGGATTTATTTCTCGGAATAGATCTATGTCACCTTTTGGAGTCTAGTTTGATTAACAAAATCCAGGGAAAAGAATAAACAACTTGTTCTTAGACTCTAAATACAAAACATGTAAAAAGAACATCATATTTGTGCATTAACCTATACTATGGTGTTTCAACTATCAGAGTGACCAAAACATCTCATCGAGTGGCAGTTGACACAACTAAATGTGAAGCATCTTCCTATGCTTTTTGTTGTCTTGAAGTGTATTAAAGTATAGTGACCTAAATTCAAATAGGACTGATCTGAAAAGCTCGTGGTACGACGGTTGTGGTGAAAGAACAAATATGAGATTTTTCATAAGATCTACTGGCGGTAGCGGAGAGATTGGGTCGATAGGTTATGCCTACATATATATATATATATATATATATATGATATATTATGTTAGGATTTGGTATTATTGTTTTTAGTCTTCCTATTCACAACCTCTTATAATCTTTTTGAAATTTCGTGATTTTCTTCTTTTTTGTCTGTAGTTTTTTTCCGTCTTGGGTTTTCACATAAATTTATGTGTTTTTGTTATTTGTTTCTATCGCTATTATTTTCATAACAAAGTGTTTTTATGTTATTTATGCCTATATACATATGCATATACATAAACATCTGTTTATGTATGCATGTTAACATGAATTCTGCCATTCATAAGTTATATAAAAGGAGAAAGCAAGGGCATAGATCTTATGGTGCTTAAGAAAGAGCACAAATCTTTATTCTCCTCACTAATTGAACATCCCTCTAAATTTTCCTTCTTTTTTTTTTACCCATTTCCTAAAATTATCGCACTACTCAATTACGCTTTTTCTCTTTTCACAAGCTGAATTTGAAGGTTCATTTCTCTAGCTTTAATTTTAAAGCAGGCTAAAGAGTGACGTAAAAAAGTTTCCATGTATGAAAAACTAAAAACTAACGACTAATGTGTCTGTGGTTCATATGGTTTGAGACCACACAAAATATAGATGTTGCCCTCATTTTGTTTTGTTAGAAAGTTGATTGGGTTTATTTAAGAGTCAAGATACCACTGTCAGATTTCACATGATGAACTAAAACAAGATTGGAATTTAGCAGTAAAAATATCCAACTCAAAACTATAAAACGACTTCAACACCAAGATGCATGTTCCACAAAACTTAAGGGGGAAGAAAATTCAAAGCTACCCATCCCCATATGAGAACTTTAATTCTTTCCAAGTTCCAACTGTCTATTGTTTCATGACTTTTTTTGCACCACTACCCCCTAAATTTATTGTTTTTGGCAACTTGTTTCATGAGCGTTTAGTTTTGGCAATTTACCCTATAAACTTATAAATTTGTTACAAATCATTATGATTGGTAACTATGTTATTTTTTGACAGAAATTAACATGTGATTTTCACATGGATGGTTAATCAATGACCCGAATGATCATTTTGATATACTTTTAACCCAACTTTATTATGATTAAGATCTTTGTTTAAGTTTTACCAAAATAGAAACTTTTAAATTTACTTTCTTATAAATATAAATTTAGGTTTACATTCATAAAAATAGACCTATTATGCTCGTAATTAATGATAGATGTAAAAATTACATTTCATTTTTTGTCAAAAAGAAAGAACACAATTATCAATGGAGTAACTTGTAACAAATTTATAAATAGGTAGATTACTAAAATTAAAAGTTCAAAGAGAAATTGTGGAAAGCAACAGATTCAGAGACACTAATGTAAGAAAGTTTTTCATTTGATGAGGTCAATCTTATGGTACATGTTGTACGTTTATTGTATTTCTTATGATATCAATAAATAATTATCTCCTGTCTATTGACTGACTTCGGCTTTCCTTATGGAAGGTAGAAAATCCGCCTCAGAAAAAATCAACCGTGTTATATGCGATAACAACCAGATTAGTTCTATTTTATTCTTATTCTTATTTTATTTTTTTTAGCTTTGGCTTTGTTGACCTGGTGAGAGGACTGAAAAGATTAATAATAAAACAGAAAGGTGGGTCCTGAAATTTTATTAGATATTATTGACTATTGTTCACACGTCGTAATCAATTTTCTTTCTCATACTGAGGGTATCAGGGAAAATATTAATTTATAGGATAAATTAATTATCACAAAGTTTCATTTTTGTAATTGGATACACTTTGGTCCATTCAAAAAAAAAAAAAAAAAAACTGAAGGTTATAATTTTTATCAAGATTTTTGGTCTCTAATAGAGGGTCCAAGTTGTACTAAAAAAGCAACTTTGAGGAGCTTTCTGTTGTAGAGCATTCTTTTTATTGTAGAGCATTCTTTTTGTTAGTGCATATTTTTAAATATTAAGTTTGATCCATATCACATTGAAGGGAAAAATATTTATGAGTCTGAGTTTGATAAAGATTTGACGAATGATTGTTCAAAACAATATCCTAATGTCAAGAATTTTTTCTTACTTTACTAAAAACTTCTTATTTTTCAACTACTAGTAGCATTTTTTTTTTTGAGGTGTCAGATCTTATCAAACTCTGTTAATTTTAGATACTATTACATTTTGTAAGGTGTTTGAAAGTATTGATTTGAATCAATTAATTCAAAACACTGTAACATATAAAGGTTTTACACTATAGTTTACTTTTACTTTATACTATAGCATATAAAAATTTTACAATGTTCGAGTTTAAAGCAATTGTTTTATATCCAAACACTATATTATATATTGTTATGCCACTAGTGTGGATTCTACTGCTTCATCCGTTTGAGATATTGAGCCAAAATCCAATAAAGCTAAGTAAGAGAGAGAAAACAAAAAGAACTTTATTTCGTGGTTGAGGTTTATTTTATTTTTTATTTTTATCTTTAAATCTCATGGTTGATTTGATCACATGAGAATGTGACTCTAACTATGCTTATCTATAATAAATGTCTACACTAATTTTTTCTGCTGACCAATAGGACTTCAAAGTATGAGGAACCGTTGTTGGTGAAAGAGTATATGCCTCTCAATAATTCACACAAAAGTTGGAGAAAAATGGTATGCCCCATCCTCATATGATTACTATTTTTATTTCCTCTATCTACTTTTTCATAAATATTTTTTGCTTGAAGATTCTAGTTAGATTTGATATGAGCTATGTACTTAAATGTCATAGTCTAACCAACTTGAAATCTAATAGAAACAAATATAGAAAAAAAAAAAGTAATGAGGAAAGTGACCACAATTATAATAGAGTTATTTACATTTTTGTACTCTTCCTTTTTGCTTTCATTCAGGAGGATACACAGCATTTTCAAGTCCTATATTTTCATACTATAAATTTACATTTAATATCAAATTAGAACCTTTTTCTTGGTCAAAATTGATATTAACTTCAAAAAACCAAAAAATAACCTTGAAAATGAAAGGAAAAAGAATTAAAGAAATTCCAAACTTATGCAACGGGAAGCAAAAAGATTAGGTTATTTAACTCTTTTGTTGCTTTTTCTCACCCTTATTTTAGAAGGTTTGTTTGTTTATTTTTATTTTCTTTTCAAGCGTATTTTGAGTATTTTTAAGGTCTAAATCAACCGACGACTACAAAAAGTACACATTTGTGTATCATACCATATGATAGTATAACAATACAAGACTTCAAAATTTAGTTGATATTTTTTGAATCAAAGCAAAATATAAGATATAAAAAAGGAAATAACCCACTACAAGATAAAACTGTATTTTTTTAGCATTGGAAACAATAATTTTATTCATGCATAGGATCTTTTACACACTACTTTTTTAAATAAGTATGGAACCAGGATACTTCTTTTGTAATCTTTATATAGATAAACGGCTAAAGTTGTCAATTAATGGCTAATCTTTATATAAATAAAGATTTATCTACATAATCTTTATATGGATAAACGGCTAAAGTTGTCGATTAAAATATTTTGGATTGCCATGCTCCTTTTTTTTTTTTTTTTTTGGGAGTGTATGGTTGTTGTAATTCCTACCTTCAAGTTAATTAATTTTCTTAATAATGGTTTTCCATTTGTTGAACTTCAAATTGGCAAAAGTAAACTCAATATTTTGTTTTCTTTGTTGAATCTAACTGATAATTCTATATTAAAAGTTGGAGCCTAAGGCTAATATTTGTGGCTATGAAGTCAATCTTCTACACTCTTGTCTTGGTAAAATTTCAAAGTCCTTTCCAAAAAAAAATTATCTTTTTGGTTATTAGGTTTAGGGGCGACCAAGAGTGCCTAATGCTGTTGTTTGATCAGTTCTTTCTTATACCAATTTATACAAGCATGTTTTTCTCAAAAAAAAAAAGAAAAAGAAAAAGAAAAAGAAAAAGTTATAGAATAGAGTTTTATTTTATTTTATTTTTTTAACGAACGCTAGGATAAATCGCTAAAAACCAAAGTGATGATCATATTCTTATAGCACTTGATATTAATAATATATATTCTCTATGGTGTACAACAACATCCGTCTTATTTTCACAAATAAACTTTTGTTCTTAAAATTATAATCTAAAACGACATATATAGGAGATACTAGACAATACGTACAACTAAAAAACTAGTTTTTTTTTTCAATAGTGGCACTAAAAAGAGAACCGAAGCAAAAATCTCGAAGTTTGGCATGTTTGTGTGGCTATTGAAATATTAAAAATTATTAGGGTGTTTGACAGTTGTGGTTTAGATCACTTTATCAGTTATAAATAGTGTACAGCTCTCACATATTATAGTAACAATAAAAAAAATCGCTACAATGTAAAGCTGTTACATGCTACAGTAAAAAAAGTTCTAACCAATTATTCTAATCAGCCTGCTAAACACCCTATGTATCTCAGCTAACCCTTTTTTAAAAGGCAAAAGCAAACCATCTTTTTATGTCTTATCTCAGGATAAAATTCTTGTAAAGAGAGCATTTGAAAACGTAGTTGAAACCGTATATTAAAACTTAAATATTGTAGCATGTAAGAATTTTACATTGTAGTATTTTTTTGCTTTATATTATAGCATGTAAGAGCTTTATATTTTTGACAGATGAAACCAAGTTACGAAACACGTAGTCAAAGAAAATAATTTTTGTAGGTAAAATTTAATTTTCTAAATAAAATTCTGTGAATAATTTGAAAAAATAACGGTATTTGTAATAAACACTTTGTCATGCATAATGGAATGTTATTGGTGATGTTTTCAACACTGCTTTTCCTTCGAACAGTCGTCCGCAGGTGATAACTTATTTATACATACAAAAATCTAAAAAGACAGAATAAAGTGTATGCCAAGAAGGTGTATGGGCCATTTCTTCCTTTGTTCCATGTCGATCAACCCTTTTTTTAACCTCTTACCTTTTTTTTTTTTTTTTTGGTTGCCATCAGGCCCATCACCAGGAGGAGTTACAATCATAAATGCTTTGCTTGAAAATTCGAATTTGTTATAGTATAAAGCTTCATGTGTTACAATAGTTTATCTTAGTGTAAAGTTTATATATGCAACAATGTTTAAATTTTAACTGATTTTTCAAACACACGTAAAAGTTGTAGAGTACTTCTCATAAAAGTTATCCATTAAACAAATTATCCAAAATGAAAAAATCAATTAAGATCAGAACTTTAAGGGCCATTGAGTCTAAAAGCAAAAAGGATTTAAATTAAGAAAAAAACAATTCTATTAAAAAAAAATTTGACAGCAAAAAGGATTTAAATTTTACTTTTTTTTACAATGTGGTCCTTAAATTTTGTTTGCAGCAATTGAATCTTTCGACTTAACTAAGTATGATGATTAAGTCCCTAATTACAAACGATTGTCAAAATTAAGACAGAAAATGATCAAGTGAGATACAAATGACCCACTTAGAAGGAAAAGGACGAAACTTTGAGCACTACAACGATTAAAGCATATATATAAAGGAGCCAGCAAAATTATTAAAAAATCAATAACAATGTTATAATTTTTTTTGCTTTTTCTTCTCTTTTTTAGGTATAAAATTAAACAATTTAAATTTTCTTAAAAGTAAATGAGGTATATAGGTCTTTGAACTAAGTTATATGAGTCTCATATGATCTTTTTTTGTCCTAATATTGAGAAGCTTATGATTAAGACTTAGGGGGTGTTTGGTAGTGGTGGAAATCACTCAGTTTTTACCACAATCTCAGTTATAAACAGTGTAAAGCTCTCATATGTTACAGTGTAAAACTCTCACATGCTACAGTAAAAGTGGTTCCCACAACTGGTTCCTATCACCTTTTCAAACACCCTATTAATTGTTATACTTTATTAAGTTTAAGTTTGGAGACTTACCCCTGTTTGGCATTGTGGTGGGAACCACAGTTCCCACCACAAACTCAATTATAAACAGTGTAAAGCTCTCACATGCTACAGTAACAATTTAAAAAATTGTTACAGTATAAAGCTTTCACATGCTACAGTAAAAGTGGTTCCCACCACCTTCCAAACACCCCTTTAATCTCCATTTAAAAAAAAAAACACAAAGATAGCTTCGAGGCTAAGAATTATTTGGCTATGGGACGCTGACTTGACTGTCGTTTTCATGACTTGTGGATGTCGTAAAGACCAAGTCCCCGTCAAGTCTCCGTTCCTTTTTCCCTCTCTTTTTATTCTCCCCTCTTTGAAAACATTAACTGCCATTACAGACTCTCTCTCTCTATCCACGAACCTTCTTCTCAAGCCTCTCTCACGTGGAAATTTCTCCTTCATCATCCTCCGAACGTCCTCTTTTACAAGTGATAATAAAAACCCATCTTTTTTTTTTTCTCTCCTATTTCCTTCCAATTTCCTCTGTGTTTTTTTTTTCTTTGCAAAGCAGGTACTGAAAGCAAGAGAAAGACGGACAAAGCCTAGTTTGGTCGAGTTTAATGCAAGGCTTCGCCTTTTTTTTTGAGGTGGGGTTTTCGTATTTTCTCAAAACAAACCAACACTTATACTAAACTTTTGGGAGTTTTCTTTTGCATGACTCACTTTTTCTTGGCAACCAAACAGCCAATCACGTTACTGCCCTTTTTTAAACTTATATTTTTTCCCCTTTTTTATCTTTGCAGCTTTCTTCCTTCACGTTTCTCATTTTTTTTCAGTAAATTTCCTGTTATAATTGGATGATTTTCTCTACCTTAGGCATAGTAGTTAAGTAATTCATGGCATGTTTAAGAATTTGTGATGTGAATTAATTGATTTCGGTGGCTTATAAAGTGGTCGGAGAAAAAGTTAAATGTACAACATGGGAAAATCCTGCAAAAAACTGACCATTTCACACGTTGACTACTACAAGTCCACATAACAAGTGCATATGATCATGTTTAATCGCTCCTATGTTTTGACAATGTTGTTGTTGTTGTTGTTTATATATATATATATATATATATATATATATATAATGTAGTCTTTCAAACTTGAAATTGGACTCTTTGCAGGGGTTGAATCTTACCTGAAGTTATGAATTACGAGGTGCCCAAGTTTGTAAGGTTAGTTTTTCATTCAAGCCTGGTTTGTTAACAATTATTTGTGTCCAACTCAAATCTTTATGTTTATTCTCTTAAATTTTACCGATCATCTTGTGGAATTGTTGTTTATGACGACAAAAAACATGATTTTTTTTATTTGAATTAAATCTGTTTACTTTCTAGTTTTTTTGTTATTATGGTTATTCCCTTTCCAGATTTGAGGATTGGAAATCGGAGAGATCTCAGAGTTCTGAGCAAGAATTCTCCACTGATGGTCATGAACCCTATACAAGAAAAGCTAGAGTATCTTATAGATCAATTTTGGGACGCATTCATGGGGGATTCCAAAGGGCTTATGAGAGGATTAGAAGCCTTGAACAAAAACCAACTTCCCATTCTGCTGTTAAGAAGCCAGAAAAGGAGCCAGGCTCTAGGAAGAAGATTCTTGACCCTCAAGGTGCTTTGCTTCAGAAATGGAACAAGATAATCATTCTCTCTTGTACAATAGCCGTGTCCGTGGACCCTTTGTTTTTCTACATTCCTGTGATAAACGACAACAAGAAATGCCTCAGTTTGGACGCCCCTTTGGAGATCATTGCTTGTGTTCTTCGTACATTTGTCGATATCTTTTACATACTTAGGATCATCTTTCAGTTCCGAACCGGGTTCATCGCCCCTTCTTCTCGAGTGTTCGGAAGGGGCGAACTAATCGACGATCCCTTTGCCATTGCAAAAAGATACTTGTCATCCTACTTCATTATTGATGTCCTGTCAATTCTTCCTTTCCCACAGGTATATACAAGTCCGATGTTTCCTTCTTTCTCAGTCGAAGTGAATATGGGAGTTAGTCCTGAAATTTTGATCTTATTCCGAAGTCCAAACTATCTAATTCTTGTTTTATTCTCTACAAATTATATCTCTCTCTCTCAGAAAAAAAAAAAAAATCACTAATCTTGCTATGGGATAAAACATTATGAAAGAAGTTTAGACTACTTACCTATAATTTTGCTTAGCTTTTCTTTCCTCCAAAAAAAGTAATAAGACTTCTGATGTGTGTGTGTGTGTCTCTCTCTCTCGGTTTTTTTTCAGCTGGCTGTACTTTTGGCTATGAACCCTTCTAAAACGCACCCTGCTGCGCAAATCACAAAGAAGTGGCTGAAAATAGTAATCATTTGTCAGTGTTTTCCAAGATTTATGAGAATCCGTCCACTATTTAAAGAAGTAACCAGAACTTCTGGCATACTGACCGAGACTGCATGGGCTGGTGCTGCTTTCAATCTTTTCCTCTACATGCTAGCAAGTCATGTAAGTTCAATTTATAAGTTGTGCGGTGTAATTATTATCCTGGCTCAAAGACAACATACAAACCGACCTTCATAATAAGGTCGCCTTGGGGTTGGAAGGTGGGCAGAAAGCCCTCCTCCTGGGATTACAGGGGCAGAGCCCTTGAGCAAAATTTCTTTAAGGGTGCCTTGGAGATTTCATATTTGCAAATCTAGGGCCTGAAAGTGGATTTTGGTCTCACATAAAGTGTGAACCAGTATAACTTTTGCATGTTCTTGCTAGGTTTATTTTCTTTTGTCATTTTTACTACTCTTAGTAGTATAGAATTCGGTCGTCTAGTCCTCAACACAATTTAATACCGGCTTTGAATTACAACCTTCTTCCAAGAGTTTCTGACAAAGTGAATATGATATGTACTTACCAGATGGTTGGAGCCTTTTGGTACTTGTTCTCTCTTGAGCGAGTGGATGAGTGTTGGCGTAGACACTTTGACAAAGATTGGGGTTCCTATGATGCTTACTGTAGAGGCTTAGGGGATGTTCCAGATATCAAAGTTGTTGCGAAGCTCAATGATTCTTGTCCTTACATCGATCCAGACGATATTTTAGATTCAAATGCTTTTAACTTTGGAATGTCTATTGATGCTCTCAAGTCTGGTATAGTTGCATCCACGGATTTCCCATCAAAGTTTTTCTACTGCTTTTGGTGGGGACTAAGAAATCTTAGGTTAGTTGTTGTAACTTATGGTTCTCTCACTCTATTTCTAGTGCTTTTCAAGTGTCATCTTCCAGATTTTCAAGATTAATGTTTGTGTATTTTTTTTTCCTAAATTTTCTTAAACTTATTTTCCATTTCCCTTTAATTTGAAGCTCTCTGGGCCAAAACCTCAAGACTAGCACTTTTGTTGGGGAGATAGTCATTGCAGTTGCCATATCAATCTTTGGCTTAGTTCTATTTTCACTGCTCATTGGCAATATGCAGGTAATCAAATGCACTGATGAGGTGGTTTCATGAAAGGTACCTAAACTTGGTGAGCTGAAATGCAAAACTACCTTGTTTCTTGTTGTGTATATAGAAATATCTGCAGTCCACAACTGTGAGAGTTGAAGAAATGAGAGTGAAAAGGCGAGATGCCGAACAGTGGATGTCCCACCGTATGCTTCCGGAGAAATTGAGGGAGAGGATTAGAAGATATGAGCAATACAAATGGCAAGAAACTAGAGGTGTTGAAGAAGACAATCTAGTGCAAAACCTTCCTAAGGACCTAAGGAGGGACATAAAACGCCATCTTTGCCTTCAATTTCTCAAGAGAGTAAGTGTTTTCTAGGAACAATTCCTACATTAATGAATTTTAAGAAATCTTCTGATCGTCTGTGTTTGATCTTAAAAAAAGGTGCCAATGTTTGAGAAAATGGATGAACAACTTTTGGACGCGATGTGTAATCGTCTCAAGCCAGCCCTCTACACAGAGAAGAGCTCCATTGTTAGGGAAGGTGACCCAGTTGACGAAATGCTCTTTATCATGAGAGGAACTCTGTCAACCATGACCGATAATGGCGGAAGAACTGGCTTCTTCAACTCGGCTGATCTTAACGCTGGTGACTTCTGTGGAGAAGAGCTTCTCACATGGGCCTTGGACCCCAACTCTGCCACCAATCTCCCCACCTCTACAAGGACAGTGGAAGCTAAGACAGAGGTCGAAGCCTTCGCTCTGAAGGCCGATGATTTGAAGTCTGTTGCTTCACAGTTTCGACGGCTTCATCGCAAACAACTCCAGCACACTTTCAGGTAAGGGTCTTAAAACCATGACTCTCCTTTTAAGCATTTCTATCTTGATAACGTCAAGCACGATTTGGTTTAAAACCAGGTGTATTGATCAACCAGTTTTAGTCTTTTGACAATAATATGATAGCATGTGATTGGACTAAAATAACGTCCTAAAACAAAATTATGTTGATTTTCAGATTCTACTCTCTGCAATGGAGAACATGGGCGGCCCGTTTCATTCAAGCGGCTTGGCGGCGGCATTGCAAGAGAAAGCTTGACAAGTGCTTACGTGATGCTGACGACAGGCTCCAGGATGCTTTGGCGAATGATTCTGGAACCACATCAAGCCTTGGCGCCACCCTTTTTGCTTCAAGGTTTGCTTCCAATGCCCTGCGAGCTTTGCGGCACAATGGTATGCGCAACTCTAGACTGCCGCAGAGGTTGCTACCCCTGCTGGCCCAGAAACCCGCTGAGCCTGATTTTACCGCCGAAGGTCACTAGTCGTGTAGTGCTGATTGATTTATACCTAGCTACTGTAAGTCCAAGTTTTGTCTTTTATGTACAAGTTGCATGGAGTTGTCTGCGTATACTATAACGTATCATAAGCTTTGTAGTCAACCAGATACGTTTCTTTGATAATAATTATGTATATGGCAGAAGTTTTACTTTGTTTTCTAGCCAATGTTGGTAACTAGCTCATTCATTCTTATATTCTGAGTTTTGGAACTGGATTAATCCTCTCATATCTCAAAATCAAGTCCTCAATATATATTTTATTGAGAAAATTGCCAATTACTTGCGCCAATATTTGATTGGTTCTTTAGGATGAATCACACCTGTAGTGAAGAACCAGGTACATTTTGTTTCCATTTTGCAAAATTTGCATCACCTTTCTTTTCGTTAAAATGAACTCTGTCGCTTTTCTTTAATTTGTATATTTCTAATATTTATATATCTATCTACATCAATCATTTCATTTCATTTTTTCTTGATTATTTTGAAGATCTTGAGTGGTAATTCCTCTCATGACTCATTATTGCATGAACAAAGAATTAGATTATGTAATGACTTATTAAAGCGGCCTTTTTTTTTAATGTAAATCGACCATTAATATTTAATTCAGTGCAGAATAACATGAGCAGATCAACATGATTTTATTGATTACCTTGAGAATTTTTCGACACAAATGATCTTATTCATACAGCAATAATGGCTGATCAGTACATGGCCACAATTTATTTTTACCCACGCCTCTGCTACATTACTTGGAATTAACATAAACACTCCCAAAGCTTAGTTAAACAACCCTGCATAAGCACCACTAATCCTGCATGACAAAGAAAAAAAAAAAAAAAGCATTGTCAGTATATTCAAATTCCAAATGATAAAAACAGTTTAAGAAAGAGATTAATAATTAGCATCGAATTACGAAGCGCAGTCGAAGTTGCGGTCGATCGGAGGCAGCTTGGCAGGGATTCCGCACCGCTGGGGAAGATCAGTGATGCGGGCGGGATCGACGTCTCCAGCCGTACCGAGCGCCTGCTTAATGCAGTTGCATACGGCCTGCCTGTCTTCCTTGGTCTTGGTTTGGTCGTTCAGCCTCTTTGCGCTGTCGCAGCACGCCTTCGATGGCTTGTCGGCTTTTTTCCTGACGTAATCCAGGCATGGCGTCAACGACGAAATGATTCCAGCGCAAGAACCCACCTCGGCAGACGAAGCAGCTGGAGCAGGCACCGCAAGGACGGCGGAGCTCGCAAGGAGTGTGATCATGGCCGAGGCGAGGATTAGTACTAATGTTAGGCGATCCATGATAATGGGGAGATAATATTTATTAGACGAAAATTAATAGGGAAGAAAATCAGTGGTGAAGAAGTTAAGAGAATGCGAGGCATTATGTATAGAGTGAAGTTGGTTAATTTGGCTTCTTGTTTTGAAGAGGTTTTCGTTTCGCATTCATTTGTTTATTCATTCAAGTTTTGTGAAACAGAATTTTTCTTTTCTGGTTTTCTTTTTTTTTTTTTTTTTTTTCTTGGACGTTCAAGAAATTTAACGAGGTTTTTGGAGATGGGTGATCTGAAGGTAAGGAAGATAGTTTTGCCGTGCACGGACATACAATTTGGCCTCACACTTCTGATGTGATTTACTTCTCGAGGTCGTTTGCATATTGAAAGCCTTTTTATTTATTTATTTTCTCTGCCAAAGGACTAAGAAAGGTTAAGGGGACGTTACGTAAGGTGGTTTCAATTACGTAGTTCTAATCTTTAAGTGAAAAGCTTTTATATATTATAATATAAAACAGAAGTATATTATAGTATAAAGTTCTCACATACTAAACAGTAAATTGGTTCTAACTCTTTTGTCAAACACACTCTTAATGACATATTGTGTCCATTTAAAATAACTTTCTATAATTTCTAGGGTGTTGAAGAAGTGAGTTAGAACTGAGAGTTAAAACCGAAAATAGTGTAACATATAAGAGTTTTACATAATATTTTATACTTTTACCTTATATTATAACATATGAGAATTTTACATCATGTAAATTGAAACTAAGTTTGTCAAATACCACATCATTTTATTTATGATCAAAATATCTAAAAGTACAGGCATGATGACAATACTAAAATATAAAGATGATGAAATAATATTAAAAATTTGAAACGCTGGACAATGTTTATCTACTTTATGCAAATAAGGATGTTTCTGCATGCATGAGGGTCTTTTGGAGTTTCCAAGCTTCGGTCTTTCTTCACTGTCTATATCGATCTGAACGGCTTATATTTGTGAAGTATTAATGTGACATGAAACTTGTACTAGTTGTAAATTGATCTACTACTGGATAGATCTCAACGGCTTATATTTGTGAAGGAGTATTAATGCAACATGAAATTTGTACTAGTTATAAACTAGACATCTATTGGATAGTAATATATAATTGAGAGGCAGTATCACGTAGTTGAGGGAAGAGTAACATGTAATTTTTAACCCAACAATGCGTATTCGGTTGCCTTTTGCTTTTTTTTTTTTTTAATATTTACTTTTTTAAAAACTCAAGCTCTAAAATATTATAACTTACTTTTTTATCTTCAATTGAAATAGTTCTTCCTCTTATACTATCGGAGCAAAAATTAACAAATTCTCATTCAATGAACCTATAAAAATTTCTCACGGACATTGGTGTTTTGCAAAATTTGTTAAAAATAGTATTTCTTTTTCAAATGCTTGTATTCAACGTTTAATCTAAATATAGATTTAGAGTTTGTTTTCTTATATGATAATTCCTCTGTTTATCTAAATAATTGTTCAATATAATACAAATCACCTCAATTTGAAGTTTTTGGTTCAACATGTTTGGTTTGGGGGTTCAAATTTAAGTGATTTAAACGATTGAGACGATTCTTCTTCTTATACCTTTAGAGTGAAGAGAGGAACAAATCTCTATGCATGTAGCCCATAAAAATACCATAGATATTGAGGTTTTGTAATATCTTTGTAACATGTATTAGGTTGCTATTTACTTTTTCTATCTCATTTACTCTTATAAAAACTCAAGATTTTAAGTTTTATGACTTCTTTATTTCAATTTTGATTGAGACGGTTCTTTTTACATATGTATTGAAAGTAAAAAAGTGAACAAATCTCCTTCCATATAGCTCACAAAAATCTTTCATGGACATTGAAATTTTGTAAGATTTATTAGAAAATATTGAAGTGACGATTTGTGTTGTTTTAGTTTAAATTGTGAAATCTAAAATATATGGTTTAAACTGTAATTCAAACTGATACATTTAAAGAAAATATGTCTCAGCTAAAGGTAAAACAAAAAAGTTACGCCATTTTAAATCTTAAACTTTTTGTACATCTGTAAAGATATTCATGCCCATTTTACATGCACACATTTGCTCAAACAACATGGAGAAGGTTGTCAGCCTTCATTGGCCGATTACATGGCCTGACAAGGCACTGGCATGTGATTGAAAAGGCCTGCGAAGATGGTACAAAGAAACTAAGGCAATTAACTAAACAGGTCATGTGTGTGAAGTTTGTGTACACTTGATGGACTATACAAATGGCCTATAATCGTGACAATAGAAAAGGAAATTTTCTGTCTTATGATAAATTCATCATCATAATCAATAGAACTGAACAAAAATTACTCTAAGATAATCAGTCAATAGGAGCACTTCATGGTAGTAAAATAAAAAGTAACAATTTAAAGAAATTGTAGTCAATAACACTTTTTATACTATAAATAATTTTTATTTACATAGTAAATAATTTTTTTACCCTTTATTTACCATATAAATAAGTAAATAAGTTATTTACATTGTAAATTTTTTATTCACTATAAATATTTTTAAAATAAACGATTTATTCTATTAAGTTTTAAAAATTTGTTATTTCCCTGTTGTCTCAAAAATTTAAAAGGGTCAGTAATACTTGTGTACAACATACATTTATTTATTATCATAAAGAACATTTCATGATAACTAATCAATATTAATAATAAAAAAAACGAACTCATAATAATATTACGAAAAAGTAGACAGTTTTACAATGACAAAATAATTTTTTTTTAATAACAATACATGGATTACGACGTAAAGGACAAAGACGACGCAACTCCAGAAAATAAGCATAAAAAAGACAAACGACAACAAAGTAACAAACTACAAAAATTGATAAAATTACAATGGCCAATGGAGACCACATCAACAGTACAAACGAAAACAATATATGAATCAACGTCAACCTGAAAACAAACGTCAAAAAATTTCTTTGCCACTAAAAGAAGTCAAAAGAATACCTAGCCACAGAGAGGGCATCAATCAGAAAACGACAACATTTAACGAAGCGACAATAACTAGAAACGACTTCAAATACACAAAGAAACACAAACTAGAGGGCGAATGGTAGAAACTATAGACTGGAAAATTAATACAGCAATGAAAGAAGACACTGAGATAAAGTTATAACAAAAGAGATACATACTACAAAAAATTAAACTTTTAGTCATAATAATTTTGAGCAAAACTTTTAGTCACAACAAAATATATTGACTAATATGCATTTAGTCACAACTCTTAGTAGAATTTTTGTTGTGACTAGCGATCACAGAAGACTAAGGGTGCGTTTGTTTCGTGGTTCGAATCATTTTACTACAGTATTTTCTATCACAAAAATTTAAATCTTTATTCAAATTCTCTATTCAAATCTATGAACCAAACGGGCTCTAAAATCTCGTGGTTAAAAGTTTTAATCACAACAAAAATTCTACTAAAAGTTGTGACTAAATACACATTAATCACAATGTTTTGTTGTAACGAAAGTTCATTTTCTTTTTTAAAATGACAACAACAATCGGGAGAAGGGAAAAAAAAAGGATCTACAATGACATTAGCCCATAAAACGGCAAGAACTTGAAAGCAACGACAACATAAATTCAAGAACGAATCAAAAGCAACATGAATATTAAAAAGGTCAAAGATTATAAAACTAAAACTATGATGACCTTCAAAACAACAACAAAAGAGGGTTTTTTTTTTGCGTATATGACATAAAAATAAAGCTTAGATTGATTTATGTCACTAAAAAAATAATTGTAAAAAATATCACGTCATATCATCATACTATAATTTGTCTAACCACAAATATTCTCAAGGCACACATTAGATTTTATAAAAATAAGATAGTTTTTTGTTGTCATTAAGTATATTAGTCTTTTTAATGTAATTGCCATATTTATTTGTGACATTGAATTAGATAGTTTTTTTGGATGTGATACAAATCAATCCAAACCAAAAAAATATGGCATAAAACATAAATATCTTAACAAAGGACATTGTGTTGAAAAAGTACAGAGAAACGAAAACCAATTATAGAAAAAACAAGGAAAAACGACAATTACTTTGAAAAACACAAAAGCATGAAAAAGAAGAGAACAAGGAAAACATGACGGTGATATGGAAACAACAGGTATAGAGAAACGATAGGAACCTCTTAACAACAACAATTGACAAAGACAATATTATATTATGTAAAAACTTTATACTATGGCAAAATTTTTACTTTTCAGTATAACATATAAGATCTTTATATTATTGTAAGTTGAAACTTTCTTGCCAAACTAAGCCTAAGATCATAGAATGTCAAATTATCAAGAAACTAAATTAAAAATAAATACGTGTATTCATGGTAGCAGCTATTAATTTTTTTGTGAAATTTCTACTATGATAAACAAACAGGATAAACGGATTATTGTCCTCCTCAATCAAATCACTTTCTCTTCTTGATGGGGAGAGGAGAAAGCTGTAGAATAATTTGATGTGTCAGAGACCATAACCTATAATGCATTTATATACTTGGGTGATTTCCACTCATTAAACTCATACCCAATTAGCAGCCATAGGCTTTTCATAAATAGACCACTTAAATTAAATAGCTATAATATAATTGTTATATTAATATGTTACCCATAACCTAAATTTTTCAACATTTTAGGACTCGATGCTTCAGCTAACAAATGGTTCTTTTTCAAGTACCACAAAGGCAAATATATTAGTTGATATTCATTTTAAACCAAATTCTCTTTTGACCATTATATTTTTAGATCTCGTAATGTTTGTCTTGATTATTTGTTCGGGCTGGTTAAGGGCTCAAAAGTATAACATACGAGACCCGGTTACGATCTAAAAATTTGACAAGCCTATTTAATTATAAGCCGAGAAGAATATAAATATATATAATTAATTTTATTGATCATAAACCCTTTCATACAAGTGGGATTATTTGTAAAATAGTTGACCACGGTACGTATATTTATGTAGCCACAATTCATGTATAGTGTCAGATTACGCCATGGATATTTGGAGCAGAACTTCTACCAAGCAATGTCAACCCTGCATATAGTACAATGTTGCATTAATTTATAATCCTGCATATCAAAATTATTTTAAAAAAATTAGTAATTTTACTGCGTGCATACTAAAGCAAACCAAATGGAGAAAAACAAAATTAATTAATTATAAAATGATTGATTACCTTCAGCAGTCAAATATAACATCCATGGGAGGCAACCGAAGGGAAAGCCCAAATAATTGCTTGAGAATTTGAGGGACACGACGGGTCAGTAAATCCTTCGTGCACCGGCACGTAGCTAGCCTCTGTTGTTTGGTTTCATTGCACATATTAGGCGGCTCGGGGACGAATAGGGGAGCCTTGTCGTCGACTTGGGGAGGGAGATCGGGGTCCAGTTCGGAAGATGTCGGAGATATTGAGGTAGCTGCAGCCACGGCATTGGAACTTGAAAAGAGTAAGATCATGGATAGGAACACTGTTATTTGAATCATGACTGCTATCAATAAACAAAGTTTAATTGGATGAGATTTTCACTAGCTGTAGATTGCTTTTATTGTTGTGAGAAGCATAGGAGTCTATATATACACTTGAGCGTGGCTTTGCTCGTTTTCAGAAAAACCGTAGTGGAAAGACTTAACCATTCACGACGGTTTTTTATAAAGACTTAACCTTGCACGAATGTTTTTTCTGAAAACCTTCGTAAAAGACATCCTTTCCTATTACGACAGTTTTTATCTATTTGGGCGAACTCTTTGCGTTTTTTCCTTCTTTACCACTATAGTGTTTTTAAAAAGGTAGCATAATCTTAAATTTTTAGTAATGCATGCAAGTTTTGTGAGCTGTATAACAGAGTTTAGTTGCTTGTAAAATTCCATGCTCACGTGAATTGCCATATATGAAAGTTATATTGGAGTTGCTTTTTCCCGTCGGGAAATAGTCACACACTTCTTACGTTCTAATTCAAAGAGTAAGAAGACAAAACTTGGTTTAGTACCAGGAATCTGACCTGTAAATCAAACAAAGCCTTAATGAAACAGGCTTTACTTGATATTGGCGGCTCTTGGGCATCCAGAAAAATAAAAAGGAGAAAGGTTTTGTTACTTTTTATCTAATGATCAGAAAACTAAGGTATTGTGGGAACCAAAAATGAACTCCCAGTTTTAAATGTATCCAATCAGTTTTATAAAATGTAAAAGACTAGGATGTATTATGTACATATATTATTACCAGTATTGCCTATATACATTGAACAATGCTAAAGGGCACCGGTTAGACAAGACTTACAAATGTGGGACTCACTTTCTATTAGTTGTGATGCTCGCTCTATATTGATTTTTCATATTATTGATTCAGCGAGTTACGAAACTGGGATTTAGACTCGAAATCACCACGCTTTGCATACGCAAAGAGGCAGCAGCAGGGACTTTGGCGTGTGAGGACACCATTGCATGAAGAGGTTGGAAACTTGTATCCCCAACAAGCCAAAAGAGAGCCCATTTTAAGGGGTAAAAATTGTCCATTTATAGCTTTCGTCCACTTCTCCTGCTTGTTGAAGCTTCGTGTAATAGATTAGTTTTCCACTTTGTGGAACTCAATCCTGCAATTTCAGTCCATTAAATTGACATGCTTATTGCTATGCATAAACAAATTTTTATTTAAAGCATTTGGAGATTACACGCCTCGCTGCAAATTTCGCATACTGCATTGGAAAATCAAGAAAAAAGTAGTTTTTGTGATTTTACTTAGCAAAATAGAAAAAGTTATGTAATTACACAATGTTTTAAGGGAATAATGTTGATGAACGTTTTGGAGAGAATGTACTTTAACATATAGAAGAGAGTGCAAAACTTAATTATATCAAAATTTAAACTATTCTTAACACCTGTTGATTCAATTAGAATACTAAAAAAATTTGTTCATTTACTTGAAATATAGGAACATAGGACTTTATTGCCTATTGATTATAAAAAATGCTAAAAGAATATAAAACAATTTCTTGTTAATTCTAAAAGATATCAAAAAAATCAGATACATAACTCGAGTAAACACTTTAATTTCGTCAATAAAATTATTGCACTTTAGGTATGACGAGACTAACATATTAATTCTTAGCTATAGGAAACCAAAAATAAAATTAGAAAAATAAATTAATACAAAAATAAAAAAAATAAAAAGAACTAACCTATCTAAAATTTGGAAGTTTTCTTAGGGAAATAGATAAATAATAAAATAACTTAAAATTCATAATTTAGAAAATCTAGGATTTATCAGTAACTGACCTACTATCTCTTAAAATTTTCACATCCAAATTTTTTTCTTTTTAAAAAAATTAAGATAAAATAATTGTTTTTTTTTTCCAAAGACTACCGTAACGAAAATATTTTGTCCTTAAAAAAACAGATCTTTCCATCTTGTTTTAAAGTATATAGACTTAGAGTCGTTAACCTCCCCTCAAATCCTTATAGAAAAAGGATTCGAAGATGATTATCACGTATATATTTATTTATTAATTCATCACATAATTATCGTCGCATTCATATATATATATATATATATAAATAAATACACATATATATTATATTAACGGTGATAATTTCTTAAATAAAATTATATCTTCATCAATTGAACTGAATTATGACATTAAAAAGAAGAATGAAGTGAAAGCAAATTGTTGAACGGATTTATTTTATTTTATTTTATTTCTTTTGATAAAAAGAATGAATTTATATTATAGCAAAAGAAGAACAATAACAAAAGAAATCATGCAAGGCTTTAAACAATAACCAAAAAAAAAAAAAAGTTGATGCAAGGCTTTAAGCAATCTTATAAGAATAAATTTAAAATTCTTTTTTGTAGAAGGAATGAATTTGTGTTGTAGCAAAAGAAGAACAGGATAATAAATAGATAAACCTTAACACTGATAACAGTCACTAAATGGCGATTTTTTTTTTTTTTTTATAGTATTTCAGAAGAAACAAGTCTTCCTCGATCCAACATATAATTAAATTGCTTTCCACCTTAAGTCTTCGTCGAGAGTGTGATCCGTATATAGCATTATAGTGAGTGAGATTTGAGACTTGGAGGTTTGTCGTGTCGCAAGCAATATTCAGAAGGAGGAGATCTGAGGAAGGGGGAGTTTTTGAGCTTTATATATCACATATATAATTTAGCTTGCGAAATTATATGGATGTGAACATAGATTTTGGAATAAAATCCTTTCGGATTTAGCATTTTCTAGAACTTGGGATAATGCTTTACCTTTGTTGTCCTTTGTGTAATTTTGTAGTATTTTTCTTTGTTTAGAATTTCTTTAGTTTTTTTTCTATTTTTCTTTTCAAGGGTATTTTGGGTATTATACGGGTTATATTGAAATTTGACCGGAAAAAAGAAAAAATTTATATGTTAAATATAATTTGACGGTATGTATTTGATGAGATTGAAAACAAAATGTATACTTTTTGAAAAAAAAATTAAAACATAGGGTATAAAAAATTAAATAACCTTTGTACTTTTGATGACCAAATTATTTTTATACTTGGCCGCGAATTTTTTTACGACCAAACTTTGGTAAGAAAATACACTTTTGAAGAGCAATTTATCTCATATTTGGTCACAAAAAATTATTTAATTCTTAGATATCCAACAATTTTCAAGGAAAAAGATTTGCTCACCCCAAAAGAGATTCAAATAACCAAAAAAGCAAAACAACAACTAGAAGCTTTAAAGAACACTCTCAAATATCCGACAAAACAACCCCTAGAATTGCCCTACGCCGAAACAAGATGAGAAGGCCAAAGCACAGCAAACACTTCACCCTCCATCTAAGTAAGAAATTAAAAAAAAAATGAAAACTTGTTCAGAAACGCTGCATTATCCAGAATTTTACAAACAAAATTGTGGCTCATCACGCTCAACAATTGAAGTAATTTAAACAAAACTAGCAAATCCAATCACAGTCAAATGAGGAAAAAAATGTCCAAATCCATTCAAAATATGCAGAAAGGCTGATGCACCATACACCAAAAATCAAACACATAGACGGCACAAATAAAGTTCAAATACAAAACATAATTAGAGAAGACAAAAATTTCTGCTTTGGGTCAGACTCTTTGTTCATGTTGTTGTGATTCCTCACGTACCTCTAATTCCTCAAGAACTAATTTAAATTTTTTAAATTAGAAATCGTCTTTTAAAAACGCAAATTATAACTTATTTGATGAAGTTTTGTGTAAAAATAAAAGTTGTAGGTAAAGATATTGCGATGAACTAATCAATAAGTAGACTTATAATATAAAGTCGTAAGATTGAAAACTTTATGCAATTGATGGTTCTAATTCATTTCAAAAATTTAAAACTTACTAATTTACGAGTAATCTAAAGTGTGTAATATCATATGAAAATATTTTTTTTCAACATAAAAAAGATAATAAGTTGGTTAAAATTTTTTTTCTAACACTTTATTCTTATGTAAGTATATGGTATATGCTTATTTTCTGCACTTTGTGAGAAAGAGTACTTCTATAAGCTTCATTATACATTCCTTGATCCTTCAAGAATGTTTATTTCATTTTATTCTATTTTATGGATATGAGGTATCAATGTCTATGATATTAATGTTGTGTATGACAGAACATAGATCTTTCAAAACTTGTCCTCTGACAGTTTTGTCTCGAGATTGGCTTTCTTTTGATGACGAGGTATAATATGATTTATTATTAATATTCTACCTTCAAAAAATCTAAATGGCATGCAATTTTAGTGGCAACTTGCCCTGTACCTTATGTGACTTCTCTTTGTGTACTATATTTCCTTACTTCTTGATGTTGGAAATTCTTTGAAAAAAAAGGTCAAACAAGAAGTATGAACAATATGGCTTCAAGAGGGGCACATGTCGTGTTCTTAAAAAGAAGTCAGCAAATAGCTCGTCTGGAGTTGACGAGCCTTAATGGAGAACATTCAGAATGAAGTCCAAGAGTTGCGGAGTACTAATGAAGAACATCATCATCACATGGAGGACAATCAATGTCGTCCGGCAGAATTGGGAAATAGAAGAGAAGATGAAAGAACAAAATAACTTAATTCGAAGACTATTTAATCAACTTAATCCGCTAATAGATCATCTTGACACAAGATCCGCCACCAACACCCGTTTGTTAGATATTAATGCTTCTCTAAGATTATATAGTTTAGTTATATACTATTGCATTGGTTTATATGTGTATTAGATGTTGTTTAAACCATTTTTATGTTACGATTTAAATCTTATTTAGTGAATTAATACTCTTGAATGGATGATATTATAAATATATTTGAATATGTTATTTTGTTTATTTTACAGGTCAATTTTTATCTATTTAATTAGAATGATTGACATGATCCTATTCTTTTAATCTTGGCTAAACACCCCCTCATTAATCAGGTGCAGTGAACATCTTTCCATCCATATCTGTCCAATTTCTGACGGTAAATCCCAAGTGGCCTTTTCCATGATATAAATTTTAACTAAAAAGACCAAAATGGCCTTCGTTGTAAACTGATTCTTTACTTTTTGTGAGATTTTGAAAAATAACTTTAAAAATAAATCATTTTGGATAAATAATATTTTTTTGATAATTTTTTAGCTTCAAAAAACATATTTTTTAGACATAAAAATTACTTTAATTTTTTTTCTACTCTAGAGGTTTCTCTTCTTATTACAATTATTTTTACCTTTTTTTAAAAAAAATTAAGGTAATTTTCCGGTAAAAAAACATGTTTTTTTTGGAAAAAAAAAGACTATTTCTCTAATTAAAAAAATTTTTTAATTCTTTTTTACAAAATCTGCCCTTTTTCTTTTTGGTTTTTTATTTTATTTTTTATTTTATAAGCTTTGTCTTCTTCTACAAAGCTAAACCCTAATAATCCATAATCCATGATCCCAGCCTCCTCATCTGTCGAGTCCTAAACCAGATCCATCAAAAACCTAAGCCAAATTCGTCGCAAGCCCAGGCAAGATCCATCCCCTTGCAAACCATCGTCATCAAGCAAGATCATCGTTCTGCAAACGGCCCCCGCCCAAGCCAGGCCCGTCCCTTTGAAAATCGAGCTCAACCCTCCCGCTCGTCGTCAGTCTAGCCCTTCTACTACAAAGCACCTGTTACGGACGCCGTCCTCAGGGCGAGCCCTTTCTTATTGAGCCCAGAATCATAACTATTTTTTTATTATTATTCTTCGTTAGATTTTATTAAAACATGCTTCTGTTTAATATGAAATAAATCAAAGAAAAAAATAAAATTTAAAAATATAAAGAAAAAAAATATAAGTTCTGGTTTTTAAAAAAATATAAAAAAGTTAAAAATTAGCAAAAAGAAAAAAAGCACAAAATCCAAAGTGCAACCAATAAAATATATTTCACAACCAAAATCACAGATTTGGTCGCCAAATCAAGTTTTTTGCGACCAAATAAAGTACTTAGTCATGGATAGCAGCTTTGGTGACTAAAACTCGGTCACGAAACAACATATTTTGGAACCAAATTGTTTTTTGTCACAGAAAATCTTTTTTTTTTAATTTTTCAACCAACATGATTTTCTTTTTATGTCAAAATTAAATATTTTGTATGATATTAAACTCTTTAAGAAAAGTAAGTTATAATATTTTTGAAATGACGTATACGATAAAATGAAAAAATTTAAGATTACAATGTAAATATAAAAAATATTTACAATTTGTTACCAAATGAAAAAAGCTTTGGTTGCAAAACATAGGGATTTGAGGCCAAGTATTTGGTCACTAATTGTTGAATTTCCTGGCACGTTGTGGGAATTCATAAACAAAGAATACACCATGTTTCAATATCGTGAACGTGTCTTTTGTTTTCTTTATCTTTAGTTTTTGTTTTACTAGCTGATCAGTAGACACGATATCCTTAAACTGTTCAGTCGCTTGTTTAAATGATAATATACCTCACACAAGAATCTTTTCTGATACAATTTAGATCTCACTAATATGTTTGTTTTGGCCTTAGAACTTTTCTCTAATTTAGTAAGAGTTTCTAAAAAATAAATCCCTATAAAATTCTTCTTTAAAGCGGCCATATTTCTCTTACATATAGTGTTTTCTTATATAAGAGTAACCTGTATTACTCCGCTTGTATTTACGGCACATAAGATTCATTAAAATATCATAGAAATGGATAGAAGGCAACCCCCACAAGTGATTCAACATAGTTTTTACAATTAAGTTGTCCCTTTGAAGCTAAATCTTGGGATCTCTAGTCAACTAGGTTAGGTTTTAATTGTATTATCGACTCATTTTTTCATGGGCTTCAATCCTATACCTCTTGATGATTGCAATCGGTTTGGTTTGGATTGAATTTGATGTCTTAATTGGTTTAGTTTGGTTTGAAAATCTCCGAATTGATCTATAATTGATTTGGTTTATGGTTTACTTAAAATAAGTTGTTTGGTTTGGTTGCTCATCCCTAAAACCACTAGAGAGATACTCTTTCCTTTGTTCTTGCATAAATGTACACTTTAATCTATAGGTGTTCTGACCACACCAAAACCATCCTTACATAATTTTTTAAAAATTTTGTCTATATAATACTACTAATATAAATTAACATAATTTTGTCTATATAATACGACTAATATAAATTAACATAGTGTGTGGTCTAGCATCTTCCTCCAAGTCCTCACCAATCTGGAAAAATTCGTAAACAACCATTAGTGTAATACCCTGAATTTTAAAGTAGAATTAATTATGTTAAGTTTAATTATTAAATATGTCAAGTGTGAATTTATTGTTAATTTCAGCCATTTAAGATTTTGCTACAACTGTTATATTTGAAAATTTGATTTTTAGTTTTCAAAATACCAAATGATATTTTCAGACCACATTTTTTCTATATTTACAAAAATGCCCTTGAACCTTTTATTTTATTTTCTCTCTCTCTTTCTCTTGCTCTCTCTAGGCCAGCCCTCTCTCTCATTCTCTTTGCAAAATTTCAATTTCAAGCTCCATTTTTGCTGATTTGAAGCTGAGAAAGAAGTTTAATCTATAAAATCTTCTTTAAAAAGTTCAAATTTGAGGTTAGCTCTTTCTCTTTTTTCAAATTTCAAAGTTTTGGTTAATGGTTTTAAAGTGTGATTTTGTGTTAAAATTTAGGAAAAACGATTTCTAGTTGTTTTAAATTACAATTCTATGTTTTATGTATTATTTTTATGCATTAGAAACTATTTTGGAATAAAAAAGATTGATTTAAAGTCGGATTGTAATTTGGGTTTTTGAAACAGGGCATGCTACCCATGCCAGCGCGGTCGACCGCGTGTAGTGTATTGGGGTCGATCGCACTGCACAAGTTCGACAGGCCAAATTTTTATAACCGATAGGCCGAACTGTGTAGGTTCGACAGTCTGAACTCAATTTTCGGCAGGCCGACTGAGCAACATGAAAATTGTATTTTTACTCATAGTTTTCAATGTTTAATGATTTAGAAATGTTTTAAAAAGGATTATGATTTGATATTATGATTATTTTGAGGCAAAATGGCACATTAATGATTAAATTAACATAATGATATTTATTGAGCGTTTTTCCTGACTTCAAATGCAAATTTTAAGGTTTTAAACGTATATAGAGCATATGGTGAATTTTATTTGGAGCTTACATTATTGGATGTCAAATTAAGGTAGGATATTTCTATCCCCTTTCTTTGGTAGCCCTTTTTAAATTGTTTTGGTAGAAGTTTCTTTCTTAAATGTTTCCTTTTAAGAATGATTTATGTCTTAATTTTTGAAGAATTGTATTTTGATATTCTTTTCGATTTCTAAAACCCGTACGATGATGCTTTATCAAGTTGCTTTCAAGTAAGTGTTTTTATTGATTTGTTAAAACTTTGAGATTTATTTCAATTAGAACGAATTGTGAACAATTCTCTATTTTTGACCACTATTTTTAAATAACTTGTTTTTAACTAATTATCCTATTGAGCCTTCTGCTCACGTTTTTCTTTTTTTAAAAAAAAATCCCCCTTCCAGGTTCGAAGAGGAAGGTCCCAAGATCGAAACTTGGCTCTAGGAGTAAAAATGTATTTTCTCTAGAACTGTGGTATGATGCGTGTACTGTACGCCTTGTCCTGATATCGATGTTGATATAGTTTTTGTCTTTGTCAATTGTATATTTTTAATTGATTTTAGAAACGATAATTTTCAGTATTTTTGTATCATTATTCTTGTTATTGGAATTTTATTTACCTACCCACCTTCGTGGTAAGCAACCACGTGATGGTGAATGATAATAACGTCTCGGCTATCCACCTTCATGGCATTCACGTAACGGTAATCGCCGATAATATTTATTTCGGTTGTAAAATCTAGTTTATTTATTTACTTTTTCTTGATTTATCTCGTTTAATTCATCTTATTTATCTTAATTACAACTCTTTACTTAAAACTTACTGACCTCTTCCCCGAGGCGTCACAATTAGACAGGTGAATTTCTCCTCCATAGCCACCCACGACTTAAAAAATGACAAGTGAAATTGGCAATACTGGCCCACGAAAACCAACGTTGTGTTTTGCCTTTTTTTTAGGGATAATTTTTATAGATGTCATCTTCTTATATCCGAAACTTATTATGCCATTAAAAAACCGCCCCATGGATAGAAGAGAAAGGGGAAGAGAGTATTGAGAGAGTGAGGATTTATTTATGTTATTAGAAAAAAAAAATCATACATCTATTAATTTATTAGAAAGGGGAATAGAATGCATGTTTTGGCACTCTCTTCACTGTCTGACAAGTGTCAATTCTTCTCTTTCTCTTATTTTTTTCGTCTATTTTTCTTTCTTTTATTCACTTTTTTATTTTTATCTTTTTATTCCTTAGTCATCATCAAGAGAATGACAAAATGGTCGATTCCCATAGAAACAACAGGTTTGGCCATGCGGAGGAGAAGATGGTGACCTCTTCTCGTGGTCTCTCAATTGAGTTCTGTATGCCATGGATCACTGGATTCAAGCTTCATAATCTTTGTTGTTTGGCTGGAAAGAAAGTGAAACACCGGTGAGACTACTTATTTGCAATGCATGGGTTCATGCTTCATACAACGCAAAATTATCGGTGGGACCCACCTTTTAAGAGGTGGTTTTTTTTTTTTTTTTTTTGGGTTTTTGTTTGGAGACTTATTGGTTGGAAAATCTCAAATGGGATCTAATTTTTTTCTTAAGAGGATCCGGTTTAAAAAAATGCATATGCCAACGTGTAATTTTTTTTTCTCGACAATAAATTCAAGCAATGTTGGCTTCCCTCCTTTTTCTCTTCTGCTAGTTGTTAACGGGCCAAATTATGCTATCATATGATTTTTTTTATATATCTTTTAGCGAAAATCACATTAATACCTTTTAGATTTTATCTAAATTAAAGAGAGATTCCGTTGATCGAAACATTTTACGTCACAACTTTGAGATTAAAGGGAAAAAAGAAAAAAAAAACAAACACTTCTACCATTAATCAAATCTAACGGAATCAAACATGGTATTGAAATAAATAATCTCAATCCTAATCCCGATCCGGTGTAAAAACAAGACCATTTATTTTTCACTTCTAAAGGACAATAAGGGCTTTTTTGCTAGAAAACAGAAATAAGAGCTTTCTTCTAAAAAGAGTGGGTTAGTGATATCTTAAGGCATATCTATATAATGACCTTATTACTTTTAGTTTCAATTTCACAAAAATTATGATTGTGAAATAAACTTAAAAATTCAAAACATTCAATGATGTTTATGTACAATTTACGATTACAGTCACCGTCATGAAAAATTCAACTTTGTGATAATGTTCATCATCATAAACAACAAATGGAACAATAAAAAATTCTAGGATATATAGTCAACATAAGCATATAGATTGTAAGTATATGATAATGAAATCAGAGTAGAAATTTGTAAAGGCGGCAATTTTTGTATAGGGTGTGCACATGGTTATTATGATCGATATACGAAAACAATATTTGATTCTAAATATCTAAACAGGTGATTCTCAAATTAGACATAAATCATATTATTTTAAAAAAGTAGACAATTTTAAAATAGAGTTATACACTACTTATATAATTATTTTCAGATATATATTGCATAAAAATTGCAAAGATCACGAGTTTCAAATATCTAAACAGATGATTCTGAAAATAGACATAAATCATATTATTTTAAAAAGACTAGACAATTTAAAAATAGAGTTATACACTATTTATATAATTATTTTCAGATAAATATTGCATTAAAATTGCAACGATCACAAGTTTTTATTATTATTATTATTTGAATTTGGGGAGAGGATTCAAACTCATCACCGTTAAGGGGATAAGATATAGTTTTACTGTTAGGTTATGCCTGCAATTATATCAAGAGTTATTTTGAGAAACAATATAACTTAAAAGGATATAACAATAAAAAGATACAAATTTGAAAAATTAGACGGACGAATGTTATTTGCTAACAAAAAAAATGAAGGGGACATAATTGTTAGAATAAAATTGTGATGAAAACCATCATCACCCAGGATCGTTCATGTCAAATCATCAAGAATATTAATAAGATGGGGAAGCTAACCTGAATCCATAGATTGAATGTGATTCTTGAGTCTTTTGGTTGAGGATCTTCCAAGTCTGGTACGTAAATCCTCCCTATCAAAATGCTCTGTAATCTTTCTATAGATGGGTAACAGAAAAAAATAATGTACGTACTGACTTGGGGACCACAACCCCTTTATATAATTGCTAAACCCTAGCAATTATCCTTAATTACCAATTTAGCCAATCATAAAATTAATAATTATATTTTGGTCTCCACACATAGGAGGCCCACACTTAATGATGCATTAAAAGCCCAAAACCTAAATTGATCACTTTTAATTGGGCAACCTTATTGATAGCCTTTAATTCACATTTATTTAATATATTGGCCCATAATTGGATTTTGATCCAACAATCTCCCACTTGGGCTATATATGAAACTTTATAAATGTGAATTATACCTTATGAGCTCATGAATTTTGCTATCAAAACCTTATGCACCTCAACAATCTTGTCCATTAACCATATCAATATAGGACCAAAGCGACCTTCGTTACATATGTCGTAACTAGACCCATCAATGATCACATATACCAATACAACTAATAACAAGATCAAGCATGGATGTGTAGCATGAAAATTTCATGCAATGTGATCTTAACATGCCTATTTTCAACTGGTCCACCTGAAAACCTTAGTGAGATCAAACCATACCAAAATCAGAGTGTGAATAAACTGAAAACTTTATTTCTGCAGAAATAACCTCAAAATATCCATAAACTGAAATAACTGAAAATGTCTATATCATAAGAGCATTTAAAATTACAAACTCCCACTAAAACTAAATATCCTGAAATGATATGACACCCATACGAGCAGTGTGCTCATGAAACATTTTGGGTGGCAATCCTTTAGTAAGCGGATCCGCAATCATGGAGTTTGTGCCGATGTGCTTTATAGACAACTGTCCACTCTGAACTCTTTCTTTCACAACTAGGAACTTGATCTCTATATGCTTTGACTTCGTCGAGCTCCTGTTGTTGTTGGAATACAAAACTGCTGACTTATTGTCACGAAATATCTTGAGTGGTCTTTGAATACTGTCCACTCTACGCAGCCTCGTGACAAAATTTCACAGCCATATTCCATGATTGGATGCCTCATAACACGCTATGAACTCTGCCGCCATTGTAGAAGATGCTATAAGAGACTTCTTAGCACTCTTCCAAGAGACAGCACCTCCAGCCAGAAGGTAGACATAGCCCGATGTAGATTTCATACTATCTTGGCATCCAGCAAAATCAGAGTCAGTATACCCAATGATCTCAAGCTGTTCTGACCTCTGATACGTGAGCATGTAATCCTTTGTTCTCTGAAAATACCTCAAGACTCGTTTGGCTGCTACCCAATGATTCTTTCCAGGATTGCTTAAGTACCTGTCCAACATCCCTGTAACGTACGCAATATCCGGACGCGTACAAACCTGAGCATACATTAGACTCCCTACTACTGACGCATAAGGAATCTTCTGCATTTCCTTAATCTCAAAATCATTCTTAGGGCACTGATTGAGACTAAACTTGTCTCCCTTAGCCACAGGGGTATCACCTGGTTTACAATCCTGCATGCCATATCTCTTAAGAATCTTTTCGATATAGCGCTTTTGTGATAATCCTAAAGTACCCCGAGAGTGATCCCGGTGTATCTGTATACCCAACACAAAAGAGGCGTCACCAAGATCCTTCATTTCAAATTTCTTTGATAGAAATCTCTTAGTTTCGTGCAACAAGCCTATATCGTTACTGGCAAGCAAAATGCATCGACATATAAAACCAGAAAAATATACTTACTCCCACTAAACTTGTGGTATATACAATCATCTACCAAATTCATCTCAAAACCGAACGAGATGATAACCTGATGAAATTTGTAATACCATTGACGAGAAGCTTGCTTGAGCCCATAGATAGATTTCTTTAATTTGCAAACCATCTTCTTTGCATCTCCTGACACAAAGTTTTCCGGTTGCACCATATAGATTGTTTCATCAATGTCACCATTGAGAAACGTAGTCTTAACATCCATCTGATAAAGCTCAAGATCAAAATGTGCCACTAATGCCATTATAATCCTAAAAGAGTCTTTCGAAGAAACTGGAGAGAAAGTCTCTTTATAATCAATGCCTTTAGTGACAAGACAAGCCTTTATCTTGTCTTGTAAAGCCTTTAGCGACAAGTTTCTTTCTGTGTAAAGCCTTTAGCGACAAGACAAGCCTTATACCTCTCCACATTGCCTTTTGAATCCCTTTTGGTCTTAAATATCCATTTGCAACCAATGGGTTTCGTACCTTCAGGCAATGGGACAAGATCCCAAACGTCATTGTCTTTCATAGACTTTATCTCTTCATTCATGGCATCAATCCACTCTTGAGATCTAGAACTTTTCATGGCTTGACGGAAGTTGATTGGATCATCTTCCACCATACCAATGTCATACTCATGTTCTTGGAGAAATACAATGTAATCATCTGGCACCGTACTTCTCCTTTCTCTAGTGGATCTCCTTAATGGCATAGGTTCTTGAGGTGGTTGAGTTTGTTCTTCTGGAACAATTTCTGGAATGGGAGGTTCTCCGACATTGTCTTGATTTAGGTCTGTTTCTTGAACGATGTCAGGAGTAGGAACCTGATCAATGTCAATAACAGCTGTGGGAATATCAACATATTCCTCCTCAAAGACAAAGTCCCTAATCATATCTCCCCCCGCAAACTCGACATCCTCAAAGAACTTGGCATTTCCCGTCTCAAATATCGATTTGGTCGTGGGATCATAAAACTTGTACCCCTGGATCTTTCAGAGTATCCAATAAAATAACAATTAACCGTCATTGAGTCCAGTTTCTTTTCATTAGGCCTATAAGGCCTTGCCTCAACTGGACATCCCCAAACATGCAAATGCTTTAGACTAGGCTTCTTGCCCGTCCAAAGTTTATAAGGGGTTTTGGCAGTTGCTTTAGTTGGAACCCTGTTAAGGATATATGCTGCAGTCTTAAGTGCTTCTCCCCAGAGTGATTCTGGTAAGGTAGAATGAGAAATCATACTCCTCACCATGTCCTTAAGCGTTCTATTTCGTCTTTCAGCAACACCATTCATAGTGGACGAACCCGGCATAGTGTACTGTGGGACGATACCGCTTTCCTCTAGGAACTTAGCAAACGGTCCCGGACGTTGTTCACCTGAACCGTCATATCTACCATAGTATTCACCACCACGGTCAGATCTGACGCTTTTAATCCTTTTGCTGAGTTGATTTTCAACTTCAGCCTTATAATTTTTGAACACATCCAGCGACTGTGACTTTTCATGAATGAGATATATGTAGCCATATCTGAAAAAATCGTCTATGAACGTTATAAAATATTGTTGACCATTCCAAGAAGCCGTAGGGAATGGCCCACAAATGTCTGTATGTATAAGTTCTAAGACGTCCAAAGTCCTGTTGGCCTCAAATCTCCTTTTATTGGTTTGTTTCCCCTTAATACAGTTAACACAAATATCAAAATCTGTAAAGTCTAAGAGGTCAAGAATTTCGTGTGACACAAGTCTCTCTATTCTCCTTCTGGAGATATGACCCAATCTCTTGTGCCATAACGCAGCTGAATTCTCATTGGTTAATTTTCTCTTTATACCTCGTGTACTTAATTGCAAGGATTCATTAAATGAAGCAATTGTATCAAGCAAATAAAGATTATCGTAACCTGATAAAGAACCGGAACCAACTAATTTTGAATCATGAAACAAACTAAATTTTCCATTTCCAAATGAACAAGAATAACCAGATTTGTCCAAAGCTGAAATAGGAATCAAATTCCGTCTAAAAGACGGTACAATAAATGTTTCATCAAGATCCAAATAAATCCAGTCTTTAACAATAATCTAAATTTTCCTATTGCTTCAACTTCAACTTTCTTGCCATCGCCCACGTAGATGTATCTTTCACCATCAGTTGGCTTTCGGCATCTCAGGCATCCCTGCATAGACACACTAACATGAGTGGTTGCACCAGAATCTATCCACCAAGTGTGTTCAGGTACCGAAGTTAAATTAACCTCAGAACAAACCAAATTAAGAAGCATACCTTTTCTAGCACGCCAAGCGTGATAATTGGTGCAATGCTTCTTTTTATGTCCTGCAGCTCCACAGAAGAAGCAACCCGTACCTTCTGGATCAACCGGTCTCTTTTGTTGCTTCTTTTGAGGTGCTGTAACTGCAGCTTCCTTATCCTTCTTCCTTTTCTTCCCTTTATCCTTGGAAGTATTAGCCAAGTGAGCACTTTCTGTCTTTTCTTGCTTCAGCCTTTCCTCTTCTTGCACACAATATGAGATGAGCACATTAAGAAACCAAGTCTCCTTTTGGCAGTTATAGCTCACCTTAAACTGACTGAAATGTGCAGGAAGAGATATAAGAACCAAATTAACTAGCAAGTCCTCATAAAGGTCAAGCTTAAGTGCTCTTAATTTTGAAGCAAGATGAGACATCTCCATGATGTACTCCTTAATGTTCCCCTTACTTTTGTATCTCATTGAGATGAGGTTTGCCAAAAGTGTACTTGTTTTAGCCTTTTCATTTTTGGCAAATCTCTTCTCAATGTCCTCAAGGAACTCTTTGGCTGTCTTTATCGTTTCCGATATAGTGCCCCTGAATGCTTCTGGAATGACCTTCTTCATGATCATCATACACATGCGATTTGACTTCTCCCACCTTTACATGTCCTTCTTTTGATCAGAGGAACTCTTATCTGTAAGAGGTGCATGAGAAGAAACCTTTAACGCAAGGTCGAGATTCATGACTCTGAGAACTATTAGGAGGCTCTCTTGCCATGATTTGAAGTTGCTACCATTCAGCATAGGAATTGAATTGATGTTGGCAGTAATATTAGAGGCAGAACTAGTAGCTGAAACAGAGAACAAAATAAACAAAACCAAAACAAGCTCACCTAAGAATCCTTAATAACAATAATAAATCCAAATAAAGGTAAACTCATCTCAAGATATCGGGCATTCCATTAATATTTAGTCTTTGGACAGAAATATTAACTTGTAAGTGATATCTTGGTGTAGTAATCAAACACTGACAATAAGAACATGTCAAACAATAAATCTTCCTTTGGGCTGATTTATTGCTTACATGTAAAACTAAATAATCATCACGTGTTTATCACCACAGGTGTACATGCAATTCTGTCAAATATTGCCTTCCTTTGGGCCGGTCAATATTCACATTTACATAAACACAGCCTTTTATATTTCAAAACAAATTAATTTCCACAAGAGAGGCCACTTTGGTGACATGTTGCTTTAATTAATTTATCTCAAAATATATATAAAATACCAATATTTGAATTTAAAATTGTACCAAAATTGACCAAAATTTAAAAATAAAAATAATAATTTAAAAAAAAATTGGTCAAGGTCAACATTGACAGGGTCGGGGCTGGACCGGGTCGGGAGAACGCTACCCAGATCCGAACCAGTCCCCTTTATTATCCTCCTTTTTTTTTTTTTTCGGTCACCCAGGGGTTGAACCCCTGGGGACTTACTGATCATGGGCCCAGCCCGTGTATGAGTTTCCAGTCACGGGCCCGGCTCGTGTATCTCCCTTTTTTTTTTTCTCGGTAACCCAGGGGTTTGAATCCCTGGGTTGTAACTTGTCACGGGCCCAATGGGGCCCGTGTAAACTCTGGTCTGGGCCGAAGCCTAGACAAGTCCAGGGATGCCCTAGGGTCTCTCGACCCCTTTGGGAGAAACACGGGCGGCCTAACGGCCGCCGCCTCTGTGCAGCGGCCAAACGGCAGCAGCTTGTTCTACGGTCGGCGTCCCTGGAGCTGCAACCGGAAAGGGCCGACGCCGGCGGTCGTGGGGCCAGCCGCCGGCGAAAAATAACCACCTCTCTTTCTCGCTCCGTCGCGGCCAAAGGCCGCGGCGCTGTCTTTCCGGTGCAACCTCATGGTCGTCACCGGAGTCCCTTCGTCGGCGACAGTAATGATGCCGCCGGCTTTCCTTTTTTTCCCGAACCAGGAGACCCAAAAAAAAACTTAATGCATTACATAACTTTTTTTTTTTTTTATGTTTCTTCCTTTTCGGTAGTTAAATGCCGTATCACATACAAGAAAACAAAAAACGAATATATGAACCAAAAAAATTAACAGCAATAAAAACAAAACTGATTCATATATTTAACTTTTTCACTTTTCACTTTTCGGCAACATGCCGTATATTGCATAAAAAAAAAATTGTATTAAACCAAAAATTCAAACAATTGTTCTCAAATTCAACAATTTTATAGAAACTGTAGATTGTTAGATTTGAGAATTGTTATGAGAATCACATCTATAAAAATTTTTGATTCCCAATAATTCAACATGAAGAGGCTCTAGATACCACTTGTTAGAATAAAATTGTGATGAAAACCATCATCACCCAGGATCGTTCATGTCAAATCATCAAGAATATTAATAAGATGCGGAAGCTAACCTGAATCCATAGATTGAATGTGATTCTTGAGTCTTTTGGTTGAGGATCTTCCAAGTCTGGTACGTAAATCCTCCCTATCAGAATACTCTGTAATCTTTCTGTAGATGGGTAACAGAAAAAAAATAATGTACGTACTAACTTGGGGACCACAACCCCTTTATATAATTGCTAAACCCTAGCAATTATCCTTAATTACCAATTTAGCCCATCATAAAATTAGTAATTATATTTTGGTCTCTACACATAGGAGGCCCACACTTAATGATACATTAAAAGCCCAAAACCCAAATTGATCACTTTTAATTGGGCAACCTTATTGATAGCCTTTAATTCACATTTATTTAATATATTGGCCCATAATTGGATTTTGATCCAACAATAATGACATTCGGAAAGTTGTGGTGTAAAATAATATAAGTGACATAGTTTGGAAGAAAATATATATATATTCAGCAAAAAATTCTAAAAACTAACGAAGTTGAATGGAATGTGAAACTTGCTAACCGAACAAAATTTGAGGAGATTAAATGGTATGTTTTAAAAGTCATAGTATAAACTGACATAAGTACATAGTACATGGGCAAATGTGAAAATAATATATATGTATCTCCAAGACATAAAATTATAAGCAATCAAAACTTCAAGGGCTATTATTGTCAATTGGATAATTCTTGTATGGCATGCATGCATAAAGTTACCGTGTGTAAGAATCATGAAACGCTAAGCCATTTCAATATATATATATATATATATATAAAGAGAAGCGTCTGAGGTCGTCTGCGAGTTCGTCTATATACACGACATTGCTGATAAGATGCTCTTCTTCTCCTTGAAGAGACTTGGTGATTCTAATGCTTTTTCTTTTCTTGGTCTTATTTGTCATAGGAGCAGTCATTGTTGAAAAAAAAAAACTTTTGGGATTCAGATGCTTTTGCCAACAAATACTTCTCTCTCAAGAACCATATAGGCAAGATATTAGTTAATATTCACTTCTAAACCAAATTATCTTGTGAGTTGTTATTATTATATTTTAAGATCTCGTAATATTTGTCTTCATTATTTGTTGGGGTGATTAAGGGCTTAAAAGTATCCTCACTTTTGGAACCTAATTCATTCAGAAAACGAGACATAGCTAAGAAAATAAAAATACATAAATAAAAGATACGTAATTCTAGTGCATGCATACTAAGGCAAACCAAATAGTGAAAAACAAATTATAAAATGATCTTTTGCTTTCAGCAGTCAAATATAACATCCATGGGAGGCAAGGGAAAGGAAAGCCCAAATTGCTTCAGACTTTGAGGGACACTACGAATCAGTGATTCCTTAACGCACCGGCATGTAGCTAGCCTCTCTTGTCTGGTTTCATTGCACATATTAGGCGGTTCAGGGTCAAATAGGGAAGGCGGCGCCTTGGCGTTGATTTTGGGAGCAGATCGGGGTCCCGTTCAGAAGATGTCAGAGATATTGGGGTAGCTGCAGCCACGCATTGGAACTAAAAAAGAACCTCTTAAGGGAAGAGATTTGAGGTTCGAACCATGAGAGATGCGGCATAAAACTCTGAGGGACCAGTGGGTCCTAGAGGGACGGCTGGCCCCACTCAAGCCCCCATGAGGTCGTAGTTCACCCCGACATAATTGGCTTTTATTGTGGTCCCACAGTAGTTCAGGGTTTTATTTCACGTCTCTCATGGTTCGAACCTCAAACCTCACTTAAGAGGTTCTTATTTCCTTCATGAGTACCAATTGAGCTACAATTACAAAAACACTCTCAATACAATTTTTAAAAATTCTTCAAAACAAAATCATTTTCACTCATTTTAAAAACACTACCAAACGGTTGAATCATGGCTGTTACGATAATCAATGTATTGAATAAAATTCTCAATAATTGTAGATCGCTTGCAAGATTGTGAGAACTATAGGAATCTATATATACAAACTCGTGGGTAGTTAGTTTTCATGCAAGTTTGCTGAGCTTTTTGCCAGAGTTTAGTTGCTTGTAAATTCCATGCTCATGTGAATCGGCATATATGTAGTTTATACGGGAGTTCTATTTTTCTTGTCGAGAAATATACACACTTTTCCTGTGCTAATTCACAGAGTAAGAAAACAAATCTTCCTTCAGTACAGGGAATAAGAAAGACAATATCGGAGAGTGCCTTCATGAAACAGGCTTTATTTGTTATTGGCGGCTCTTCGGCATCAAGGAATATACATAGGAAAAGGATTTTCTTACTTTTTATCTAAAAAGACTTTGTTAGAACAGCTTCCATTGAGTCTCTACATCGCTTTCTAAACCCTTATTTGTTTTCAGAAAACTAGATTTAGCTCAAGATTACCCATTTTTAATTCCAAGGTTTCTTTGAATTTGAAAATTATGACTTGATAGGTTTCCATATTAAGGCTCAATTCAATTAAGTCCATAGCGTCTACTAATTTCGCCATATACCCCTTTTGTGATTAGGATCTCATTATAATACCCTTTTTATATTGTGGGGGAAAAAAACACCCAACAACAAACTCCCAGTTATAAACAAACATAAAAGACTAAAAGATTGTCTTATGTACATATTGACATCGACTATATACATTGAACGGTGCTAAAGGGCACCAGTTAGATGAGTGAGACCACAATGGAACCCACTCTATTAGTTGGGATGCCGTTTTCCGAATTACTGGTTTGGTGAGTTACGAAACCGGGACTTAAAGTCGGAGCCACCACACTTTGCGTATAAAGAACCAGCAGTGGGGACTTCAACGTGTGAAGACACCATTGCAGAAAGAGGTTGGAAATTTGTATTCCCAACAAACCAATAGAGAGCCCACTTTAAGTTGCAAAGGGTGTACTTAAGAGCTTTCGTCCAGTTCTCTTGCTTGTTGAAGCTTTGTGTGATAGAGTAGCTTTCTACCTTGTCAAACTCAATCCTGCAAGTTCAGTGCATTAAATTGACGTGCTTATTACTATGAATAAACCCATTTTTTAAAGCATTTAGAAAAATGTGCTTTAAAAAATGCGTAGCTGCAAATTTTGCATGCTAAATTGAAAAATCAAGGAAAAAGAAGTTCTGTACTTTTAGTTCAGCAAATATATATATATATGTGTGTGGGTGTATAGATATCTATAATACAATTATACATAACATTTTAAGAGGATAATGCTTAAGAAAAGAATGAATGTATTAGAGAGAACGTATTTTGCCATGTAGTAGAGAATGCAAAACTTACTTGTATGGAAATCTAAAGCATTTATCAGGAGGTATGTTATTTTCTTGATCCTCCAAGTAAGCAAACTCAGCAAACTCCTTAAGGCATGTCAAGAACGTTGTCATTGCTTTGTCATAACGAGTACTCCAAAACAAGTTCACAGGACCAAACCTAATTAGAACCATCACTCAGGACATGAGTTGCCAATAAATAATAATAACAATAATAATAATAATTGTAATATTATTATTATTATTGTTATTATTATCTTTTTAAGAAACTAAGCAAAGAGGAAAAGAAATAAATAAAAAAGTTCTACAAACTCTTTCCCATTCCCATCAGACAGAATACAATGTCAAGTGTATACTCACAGTTCATAAGTATTATTATTGCTGTCCACAATTCGAGGGTAGCTGCCCATAGGAAGTATCTTTATTCGAGATCTAAAAGTGAAGTGAATTAAGGCCATTTCAACAACTATTTCAACAACGAGGAGAACACGTAATTCCATTATGAGTTCTAAAAGACAAACTCTTATATATCTCATGAAAAGGATACTGAAATTTTGGCCGGAAATATTGACACATGGTATGCAGGAGGATACAAGCTTGGCCCCAGGCAGCATTTATCTCATCCCACTCTACCTAAATTTATTCACATGGTAAACATTGTATCAAAGCCCTCTCTTGGTAAGGAAAGGCATGCACCAGTTAAGGGGAAAAACATAGCTTCGCAATAAAAATGGAACAAGAAAGTTTCAGGAATCATATTGTGCAACAATTGATAGAGGAGGATTCAATCAAGACCACAATTCTCAGACAAGCAACAATCTTAGCTATCTCACTGGAATTTTAGGAAGACGTCCAAGTCGAAAATTGTTAATCGTTCCAAATTCTCCATCATGACCAATGGGAAAGGCATCATTTAGCACATTCGTTTTCTTCAGTAAGTCCAAATGTGCTTGTGAAACTTCTATCTTGGCCAGAATTGCATCTCTCTCTTCCTGTTGACCCAAAAATGTTGCTCTGATTCAAAAATTACTTCCAAACACTGGGGAAGAACAAAGTTTATTCCAGTTCGCTTACATCTCATTCTGGGAAATATATACATAGGTAGGACCTACTTTGGCTGATAAAGCATGTTTATCAACTGCCAAGGTTGAAAGCATTGTATTTTTTTTTTTTTTGAAACAGAAAGAATATTATTAATGACTAAAAATGATGTACAAATAATACAGAGGAAGAGGTTTCCTCAAATAGTTGAAAACATTGCAATGGACTACTACGGCTGAAAACAGTGAAGGGAGAAAAACATATAAAAGTACGGATCACCACAACCAACCTGATGCGTAATCAATTGATATTGGAAATTATTGAACTCATGCCAGTACCTGTAATATATTGCATTCCAGAAAAAATAAAAATCTTTTATTGATCAAGTAAATATAAGTAGACAAAAGAAAGAGAAAAAATGACCTTTCAAAAAGAGTAATGCAGGCTATTGCTTTACCAGAAACTGCACCCATAAAATAGAAGAAGTGATCAGGAAAAGAGATTTACCGCTCCTCCAATTCCTTAAATTTGCTCGATTTTGACTCAAGTGCCTTAAGTTCAGCAGTGACATCTGCATTCTGTTTCTCCATTTCTTCAATAGCTGCTTCAAGTTTTCTCTCTTCTTCCTCAATCTTAGATACCAACCAAAGCAGATCTAATGAGTATGTGCACCTTTTTTTGCAAGTTTTGTCGTACAAACAAAACTAGGAAGCACACACTTTTGCAATATACAAAAAAAAAACTAAAATACTAATAATAATAAAAAAGTGAAAGAGCTTCATTAATGACATCATAACAAGATTGATAAACTACCATCCTGGCATCATAACTTAAATCCCTTCAACAAAAACGCAGAATTGTGATTAAAAAGTTAAAAGGTTTATAAATAATAAGCAAAACCAGATTTGCAGCCAATAATAATTACTTATGATTTTCCTTTTGATCTTTATAATTGTATGCCTGTTTTTTTACAAGAAAAAGCTGTCAACGCAGAAGTCAGTGAGAATTTGACCTCCAACTCTAAGGAATTTATACGTCAATGACAATTTCAAGTAAGCACCTTCAGTTTCTCTTTAAGAAAATCAGCTTCACTGAAAACATTGCGAGGCTCCCCCTCCAAGCGCTTCAGACAAGACTCGTAAGCTTCAATATCCCTATTCACGTCTTCAATTTCCTTATCAAACTTTTCCGACAATACCCTCATGCACTCAAGGCATAAAGGTTGCTCAACCTAAAAACGTTAAAAAGAACACATATATTAACGACCCTCATTTGGCCCAAAAACAGAGTCAAAAAAACTATAAGAATAAAGATTACTTAAACTAATGACATTAAGTGACATCAAAGTTTCTTGGAGAAGCACGCATACCTGGGTCTGGGTGGTAGCAATTTCAAATGCATGCTTCAAGACACTTATAGTTGAGCAAAACCCGAAATTGTTTGGTTGCGAAGAACCATTGAAGCGTCCATCGGGTAATGGCGAATGGTTTCCCCCAGCATCAGAAGAAGACTCAGATTTATCTATGACCACAAAGAACTCATCCATCACCTTTCCGGCCTGGCCAGCATACGACTGAACAGCTCCTCCATGAGGTTGAGGAGGAATGCCTTGTGTCGGAGGCTTCTGCTTTGGTAACACCACAAAGGAGTCGTCCATTTTCGTTGAAGCTAACATGCTATTCGCCCCATGCATTGACAAGCCCTGCATTCCTGCATGAGTTGATTGCCAAACTAAATGACTCACAGAGAATGGCAAATCAACCAACATGAAACTTCCAACTTGCAAGAATTGGATTAAATATATATCACAACACTGGAATGTCTTTTAACCTCAATCCCAAATAAAAGTGCCAATGAACAAAAGCTATCATATTATTCACAGTCCGGTTCATGTACTTCTCCATCCTTGAGAAGCTAAAATATGCAGCAAGCAAACATCCCACATGAAACATAATCTACAAAAAATCCAATACTTTAAACTAATCCCAAATATCTTTTTTGAAATATCAATAATTCATTGATTTATATAATTCCCTTAAAGAGGAAACCACCATATATCATATACTCAGATTTCAACTACAACAAAACTCATGTAAATACTCCAACTAGTATGTAATTCTCCAATTTCCCTAAATTCAATTAAAAAGCATCAAACTTTACAAACATAGATGTAGAAAATGAAATTTTTTATTTAGGACAAAGGATTTTCGTAAATAAAATTGAGAGGGCAAAAACAAGAGATACTGACCGGAGCGAGAAGTGGGGGAGGAGGAGTCGTTTAAGAACCTTTCAGCGTAGGAATCGACGCCAACGACGCAGAGAGGGTGGCGGCAGTTTTGGCAGACCCATCTCGGCAGATTCGGATCCACCGGGAAGCTCCGACCCTTTTCGTTCATTACTCTTCTTAGCCCCCAACTTCACAAAATTTTGTTCCTTTTCCTTCCACACAAATCACAACAGTTTCTTTCCCTTTGTTTGCTTGTCAACTGGAAATTTGTTGTCACTTTTGCTGGGAAAAAAAAAATCCTACCGGAGGAAATGACTTTTTTTTTAAGTAAAAAAATATATTTTTTTAGATAAGTAAACTGTTTTAATTTTTTTTTAAAAAAGGCAGAAATAACTATAACGAGGAGAGAAACTTCAATAGAGTAAAAAGAAAAAAAATTAGAGCAGTTTTTATGCCCAAAAAGCATGTTTTTTACGTCAAAAAATTGTCTAAAAAAATCATTTGTCCAAAATCATTTTTTCTTAAAGTTACTTTTCAAAATCCCCCTCTCTTTTCGGAAGAATTTGGAGAGAGAAATTTTACCGTCCGTTTTTTCCAAGAAATTTTCTATTGGTGGCATTGTCTTCAATTTTAATACTTCCATAAAAAAGTTTAAAAGACACCCTTCTAATCACTAATATTTGACCTCGACGTAAGGATTAATTACAAAAATCTTCCACCGACAATAGCTTTTATAATACTTTGTCTCTTATAATATCTATTTTTGTTGATACAAAATGGTTTTTTTGTTAGGATTTTAATATCAAATTGATAAACAATTTTAAAATTAAGAGTATTTTGATAATCTTTATTATAAAAAAAAACCAAAAGAATTAAAAGTATAATAAAAATAGTATTTATTGATGATTAAAAATTAACAAAAATCAATTATAAAACATCCTACTATCCAGATCTTTCTTTTTTTGATATACTTAAATTTCTTTAAAATTTTATCAATTCTTTTTACACTCAAAAAATATTTTAAAATTTTTAAATATATAAATACTAATGAAAACTGTTGGGGTGTAATTTGGTTAGGCTCAAATTATCTACAAGCCTAGATGGCCCATTGTGGTGATATGGGTCGAATAGATCGAGTTCAGTTAATCGGCATAGGAAGTACGAATCGAATTCGTTTCATTCGATCGGCTCAATCTTGCTTGTATCTATGTTGCACCAATCGTTGAAGGTAAATCAATCTTCTCTCTAAGTGTCCGATCGGATTGATCGCCACGAGTTGACAGATTAGCATGAACTGACAGTTATTGGCACGTTTGACCCTGAACTGGAACATGGGGGAAGCACGATTGTCGCAACCTATCATGGATTGACACGTGTCCCACTGCTACAGTTACCTCTAGCGCATCATCCCACTCCGTCAGACGATTGGGAGCCATGATTCATCCTGATTCTCTATATAAAGGGATGGTTACGTCATTGGAAAGGGATATGTAGAAAAAAGCATACATAAACTCTATTGAAATCATTTCTCATCATTTTTCTTGTAATTTGTACTAAAAATTCATATTATAGTAAAGTACAGTGGACGTAACTCTTTTAATAAAGTGAACTACTATAAATCCTACGTGTGACATTTTTATTTTTACAGCATTATTTTATTCTATCTATTGTACTTTAACCTTGCACGCTTACTTAAGAGCTAATAGGTCCAATTAACGGTGATTTGAGGGTCCAAAATCCTTGAATAGAGTTCTAATGATCCCTAATATTTTCATATTTGATTACAGATCCACCGTCTACAAAAATTTTAAAAATATGAAAGAAACTTTATTAATACTATCAAAGTTTTTTCTCTTTGAAAATTTTGTGTTGCATTTATTATATTAAATATATTTATTTTATATTCTTTTTTATTTCACTAATATGTATAACTTTTAAAATTTCAAAATATATTTTAAGTGTGAAAAAAATTAATAAAATTTTAAAGAAAATTTTGGAATATTAAGAAAGAATGAATCCAATGATATAATGATTTTTAATTGTTTTTTTAATCATCAATAAATACTAATTTTATTAGAGTTTTAATTTTAGAGGTTACTTTTATGATAGAATTACTAAAATACATATAACTTTATAATTATTTCTCAATTTTCTATTAAAATTTTTAATAAAATGACCATTTTTGTTAACGGTTCATACTTCAAGAATAACGGGTGTTATGTTTTGAAGTTTGGGGAATAAAGTGTTACAAATTCTATAATACAGGGGGTATTTTTGCAATTAATCATTGCATAAAGAACAAATTTTCTAAAAAAATTATATATATACAAAGAACAAATCCTTTTTTGACATGCTGCTTCCACAATGAAGAATCACGGAAACATTTTTTTCCCACTCTTTAGATTTTTTTTCTCTTTCTTTCTCTTTTCTGTTATCTTCTTTTCTTATTCTTCTATTTTTTCATACATATTTGTTTTCTCTCATTCATGTCCTATTTTCATATATATTTATTTTTTCCTCTTTTAAGTTTTTTACTCATTTTTCTTGTTAACATGCTTTGTGTGTGCCTTTCAACTAGTAAATATAAAATACGTGATAGTTAAGTATTTTTGAACTAATTAGATGAATGGTGTGATTAGCAATATGTTGGCCTTTTTAACTAGGAAAAATCCTATGAATCAAATGAAAGGAAAAATAATGTTAAAAAAATAGACTAAAAAAATTAGCAAAAAAGATAGAATACCACCTAATTTACTCAAATTTCCTCTCGGGTCAATTTGATAAATATTACTTATGTGGTATCACTTTTGATTCCTACTATTTCTATGAAACAAATTGAAACATACTACTTTTGAGAAATAAAAAGAGAGAGAGGATAGAGAAAGAAGCATGAGAGGAGAGAGAAAAAAATGTGAAACATAGAGTGAGGGAAGATACAGAGGAAGAGTTAGGTGGTAAGATATGTTGTAGGTGTAACTTGGACATGGTTTATGTCAAAAATAGTATAAATCAAATGTTTGAAAAAATAGTACAAAATAGTAATGGTGTTAAAGAAGTGGTATGAGATCTTATTTTCTTCTTCTCCTCTTTTCAAAGCCAACTTAAAAAGCCCAATGAAGCAGGCCTGAAGACCCATTATGATCTCAAGGCTTTTTAATTTTTTTTAGAATTTCATATATTTCATTTTTTAAGGATTATATATTGTAATATAATATCATATAAAAATGTGAAAAAAATATTTAAAATAAATTTTTGAGGGAAAAAAATACTTTCGAAGGAACACTATTAAAATAATTTACGTATCAGAAAAAAAAATTAAAACTATCATAATGGTTTTATTTGTTTCCGGAGGATTAGTTATTCTTAAAAAAATTTCAAAATTTCTTAATAAAAAAGATTTAAAAAAATATTTGTAAAACATGATAATAATTATAACAATCATTCCATTAGCTATTTTTAAATACTTTAGCGAAATGTATGAAAAGATATAATTTTTTATTTGAAAAAATGACATGTGATTTTCACTTAGGTCATCAAATAAGAGTATAAAAGGTCTTTAGTTATGAATGTTAATTAATTTAAAATTTTCTATGAGAAATTGGGCTGGGTTTCTTTTTTAATGGCCTATTTAAAATAAATGATTATCTTTTTTAAATTAGATAAATGGTCATTTATTAGTAATAAATTGAGTTTATCTGAAAACTCCTCGTGTTTATCAGTATTAAACTTGATAAACTTGAATTTATCTCTCTAAACTCGACGAGTTTATCAAAAAACTCAAGTTTATCACTAATAAATAGCTACTTGCCTAGAAAAGTGGTAATTTATTTTAGGATTATTTTTACATTTCCCATCAAACTATGTCATTTACATTACTTTATCCCCTGACTTTTAAAACGACCGCATAATCCCTTCAAACTTTATTCCATTAGTAAGTTTGCCTCTTCTATCCAACTTTGCTAGTTTTTGGATAGTTTTTTTATGGAATATTTTTATATTTTCTTTGCAAATTATGTCACTTATGTTATTTTGCCCCCTGACTTTCAAAATGTGTCATTAAATCCCCCAAAAAATTTTATTTGTTAGCAAATAACCTCATTCAGTCTAATTTTGTGACTAATAATGTAATGACCAAGAAAACGTCATCAATAAAACCTAATATTTAATTAGTTTTAATTAATGAATTTATTCTTAAAAATGTGAAATTTTGTAAAAATTGTAATTTATGTGAAAATTACAATAAAATATGAATGAGCGGCATTGCAAATTTTATAGCATATGTAATGCAATTGTGGATATTATAAAATACAAATTTTATGAGTTTGATGACTCAGAGATTTGTGCATAATATCCATAAAATGAATTTCATGTCACAATTAATTGTGAAATTGTGATATAAACGAATGAATGATTAAAATGTAAATAGGACATAGAGGTTGTCCTAACCCTAACCGGGGGTAGAAAGGAGGCCAGAGCAGTATAAGAATACTGCTAAATGAAAACGCAGATACGAAAAATGTTATGATTGGCCTCAAAAAGTAAATGAAAAGTAAGTTAAATATTTTTATACAGTCTAAGGATAGAAAGTACACTGAATTGACCACGAAAGTATAGGAAAAATACTGTGTGGTGAAAAATTACACAGTATAAATTTTTAACTCCACAAAGTGGACATTTGCTTGAATTCTATTGGGCCAACAAGCCATGCAATGTGGCCCAATAAGATGAGGACACCTAGTGGTATACTCATGGGTTACCATGAGTCACCAAATGTGATAAGGATGCATTTAAGGCAAAGTTATCACAAAAATTCACTTCCTTTCTTTCCTTCCAAGATTCGGCAGCCATGTCCAGGTCTCTAAAAAAATTTCTCAGCCCCCAAACTTTGCAAAAATAACCCCGAACAAGTTTTGCAAGCAAGAACAAGGATTTCCCACAAGTTTTAAGGTAAAATCCTAAACTTTTTCATGAGTTTTCAAGGGATTTTTCATGGGTAAAGGGCAAAGATTAATCCATGCTATTTTTTCATGAAAAGGAAGTCCAAGAAGAAGTTCAAGAAGCCTTTGAAGGCTAGAAATCCAAAAAGTGTTATTTGGGTAAGTTTTAAAGTTTAAAGTTTTGAATTTTGTTTTGATTTTATTCTTTCAAACCCATGAGAGGTTTTGAACATGTATTTGCTGAAATTTTATGTATATGTGATGATTGGCAAGTTTGAGTTGTGAAACTTTGGTTTATAGTGCAAAATGGCAATTTTTGCAAAAAAGTGTTATTTTTGTAATTTGATGTTTGACTTTGTAAAAGTGATGTTTGAGCATGAGAATGTGTGGATTAAGGCATGGAATGGTTTCTGCAGGGGTAGAATTGCAAGTTTGAAACAGATTTTTGTAAAAATGCCAAAGGGACTAAATTGAAAGAAAAAGTTCCTTCTCGGCAGATTTGAAAAATAGTCAAAAACGCCCCTGTACAGTGAGATTTTGGGAAAAGTTAAAACATGAAAGTTGTAGATCTCGATGAAACTGTTAGGTCACGCAGACGGTTTGTCTAAAAAACTCAATCGTTTGTGAGTTTTTGATTTTTCAAGAATATATTAAAAGTGAAAAAAGTGTTAAATGGCAAAAATGTTATTTTTGCAAATGATTTAAGGTATGGTACCTTAAGTAAAAATGATCCTTGAGAAAAATAGGAAATTTTGATGCAAAGAAGTAAATTTTAGTCCCGGGGGTAAAATCGTCAAAATTTTCAGTTCAGGGACTAAACCGTAAAGTTTTATGAAAATGGGGCATAATTGAGAAATAAAGAGATTTGACCTACTAGGGTGTTATTTTGAAATTAGTATATGGTTATTTTCGTAAGAATAACGAAATCGAGTTCGGGTAGGTTAGTGGACTCACGGAGGGCAAAATCATCATTTTTGTCCAAATAACCCGAACCGTTTTAAAATGTTTCCAATGGAATAAGAAAACGACTAGAAAGGTTCCCGCCCTTCGTTAGAAACGATAGGGTAAAGTTAGATAGAAATAAGAAAAAAACCAGTGGTTTTTAGAGTTGTACATAGTAATGCAACTCAATTTATTAACTAACGGATGTTTCGCATCGAAACATAGTGAAATTTGGCTAATGGCTTTGTAATTGGCCAACAGGATCCTAGGAGTCTAGGAGAAGGGAAATCGAGGTTAAGTTGCCCGACATTCGCATCAAGTAAGTACCATTCCCACCTACAGTATGAAATGTAGGTTTAGAAAGAAATGTATGTATATGTATACTTGTGCGTATAATTAAGTGTAAACTTGTATGTTTGCCATGATATGAATACCTAGGGGTATAGTCATGTATGAATAAGTGTGAGCATATTAATGTATACCAGTGTGTACAAGCTGTTATGTACTTGTATGTACAATAATGAAAATGAGCATGTGTACCATGATTTTGTACCTATGTGTATAATATATTGTGTACCTGTGTGTACAATAATGAAAATGAGCATGTGTATCATGATTTCGTACCTGTGTGTACAATGATAAATACTTGAGTATGTATAAAGTAGGTATCTGTGTGTACATTTTATGTTAAGTACCTGTGAGTATATTATGCTATATACCTGTACGTATATTAATGTGTACCAGTGTGTATAAAAAGTAAGTACCTGTGTGTACTATGCTATGCAAGAGAATTTATGTTTCATGGATAATATGTGATTATCACTTCATGCATGGTATGTCAACCATAATAAATGGACTGGTAAATGTATCACCAGAAATTAAGAAAAGTGTCGTACCGACTCCTAACTCAAGGGGAGTTTAAAGGATATGTTACGGTCACTGTGTTACGTAGACCTAAATGAAATTGCGCAATGGTATGAACACTTGGGCCCTAGTAAAGATAAGAAATGATGAGAATAAAGAAAGTTTATAAGAAAGCATAATTGATTCATGCATTCATGTGAATATCCATGTGGGATTTATGGGACTTACTGGGCGTTAGCTCATTAAGTTTTTCATGCTGTAGGTATTCCGACGAAAAGGTCAGAATGAGTCGTAATGATGAGCTGGCGGACGGATGAGGTGTGCAGATTGGGTATGGAGTCCGCTGCTGTAATGTTTTCCGCCACGCATGTTTAAAGTTATTTTGATATGAAATGATTAAAAGAAAGATGTTATGAAAGTAAAAGTATTAATTATGTAAATACAAGTATGTGAAAGTATTTTGGGAGTTATCAAAGTTAATGTAAGTAAATATTTATTTCCGTTTTAAAAAAAAAAATTTCCTAAATTTTTGCCCTAAAGTAAGTAAGAAAGAGTTTTATCACAGCCCGAAAAGGCGGGTTGTGACAAATAAATTGATTTGTTTTTCTTCTAACTTTACAAGACATCTATGTCAAAGCAATCCATACACTCACAACTTGAATATAAATATTTTTTACAATATGTCATTCAAATACAAATATAAAGAAAATTCAAAAAGGGGTTATTTACCAAAACTTAAAATAAAGTGTTCTTTTTTTTGAAAAAAATTCAATAGCTCTATTCTTTTAAAGAATTTTGTGGGGTTTTTTTTTCTTAAGTTCTTTTATGTGTTGGAATTGCCTATTGTAAAAAATAATACTTTTTCCTTGAACTCATTTTTCCTTAATCCATTTTTTCCTCTTAAACTCTTTCTTATGTTTGGGTTTTTCCCTAAAGTTAGAAGAAAAAAAATTTGACTTGTAAAGCCGAGCAAAGTTAGACAGAAGGAGGTTACTTGCTAATAAAAAAATGAGAGGACATAATGATACATTTTGAAAGTCAAGAGGGTAAAATAACATAAATGACATATATTGGGAGGAAAATATAAAAATATTACGTAAAAAACCATCCAAAAACTAAAGAAGTTGGATGGAAGGGTGAAACTTGCTAACAAAATAAAGTTTAAGAAAATTAAGTGATACGTTTTAAAAGTTAAAAGAAAAATATGAAAATAATATTTTATTTTAAAATTACTTTTGAAAAGGCCATTTACCTCTATATCATATTTTCTATTGTAATAAAAACTTAATTAAAGATATGAATCACAATAAATATAGGTTAAAATTCACGAAAATGATCATTTATATCATTAATGAACTATTTATATGCAGGTTATATGTTGATTTTAGTAAAAAAAGCTGATATTGCTGTTAATAGGTGCTAGCTTGCTACAAATTTACAAGTCTAGGGACAACTTGTCAAAAAAGTTTAAGGGTCCGTTTGGTAAATGGATTCGAATTAATGATTTGATTTGAGTTAGTGTGATTTGAATTAGGACTTGAGTTATTGATTTGAATTGTTATCCGAATTGATGTTTGATGTGCATTTAGGTTTTAATTTAAGTATAGAATAAAATTGAAATTTGTGTTTAGAGAGGTAGTGAAAATAGTTTTTGATTTGTTAACAAATCCAATAAAATCTTAATGATAATGATCCCAAAAAATATACAATATAGATCTTAATTTATTCATCTCTTCACTAAGAACACAATGAAAAAAGAATCATCTTACTTGGATATCAAATAAAGAATTTATTATTTTTTTTCCTCAAATATAGAAAAGACAATTTTAGTTTTTACTACAACAGAGATATCAGGGGATGAAAACTTTAAAAACTTAGATTCTTGATACTCAAAGGATTCAAATTTTAGGGAAAACAAACACGTATCTAAATGATTTTTAATATTCGAATCTAAATTTAAGTCCATTGAGTTTAAATAATATTCAAAACAAATAGACCCTAAGTATAAATTGTTATTGTACGATAAGTTTAAAGGGTAACAATACAAATAAAAAAAAACCTAACATAATATTATAAAATATCTCTTGAAAAAATGTAGAAAATATTTTTTAAGGGAATATTTAACCTTTTTTGTTTAAGGAAACACTTCAAATGTTTTACTAAATGACAAAAATGAAAATATTTACTCTAAAAATATTGAAATATTATTTTTTTTTTCGATTCATAAGACACGATAGTTGTAATAATAATTATTAGCTATTTCTAAAGTATTTGGTTTCAGTTTACCTTTAAAAAAAATGACTTTTTTGGTACTATTATTATTTATGGTCAAATTTATTTATATTCTCAAAAAAATTGCTATATATTTACCGTCCGACCCAAAAGGCGAATAAGTACTCGTCTTCATCTGCGATTCGATTTCGACCCCAAGCAGATTTCGAAACGAAACCCTAGCGGGTTCTTTCCTTCTTCGATCATGGAGATCGCAATGAATTCCACCGAGCCGAAGATCTACCAGCTCATGGTAACGCTGTTGGAGAGGAAAACCCTAATTTTGAGGTACGCAACCCCAAACGTCCTTGCCTATGACATCAAGCATCGTCTCTACGAAATCACCAGAATTCCGACAAGTCTACAGCGATTGATCACCGGAACGAGCCAACTCCGTGACGATTCCGTGATCTCCTGCGACGGCGGGCGGCACTTTCCAACGGTGTTCCTGACGCTGCGGTTGCGCGGAGGGAAGGGAGGCTTCGGGTCGCTGCTGAGGGGCGCGGGGTCGAAGGCGTGGCAGAAGAAGACGAGCAACTTCGACGCGTGTCGCGACATGAGCGGCCGGAGGCTGCGCCACGTCAACGCGGAGAATAGGCTGGAGGAGTGGAAGGCGGCGGAGGAGGAGCGGAGGCTGGAGAAGAAGGCGGAGGAGTTTCTGAAGAAGATGGCGAAGAAGGGGAAGAAGGGCGTTGGGGATGGGGAGGCCGAGAAGTACGTCGCCAAGTATCGGGAGGAGTCGGAACGCTGCGTTTCGGAGGTCTTGGATTCTGTTAAGGAGGCTGTGAAGGGAAAGCGCAAGGCAAGCTCGTCGAGCAACGTTGCTGAGGCTAAGCGGTTGAAGATATGGTAAATTGCCTTTCCTTTTTGCTGCTTTTTATTCGCTTATTGATTAATTTGATGGCTCTTGATTTCTATGTTTGCTTAAAGTTTTGTTTTTTAGGTTTAGGGTTTTTGGAAATTTGGTCATAGTATTGGAATTAAAATTAGGCTAAGCGGTTGAAGATATGTTAAATTTTCTTGCTTTTTGCTATTTTTCTTCGCTTGTTGATTAATTTGCTGGACTCTTGATTTTTATGTTTGTGTAAAGATTTTTTTTTCCTTTTGGATTAGGGCTTTGGAAATTTGGTTATAGTATTGGAATTGGGATTAGGCTAAGCGGTTGAAGAAATGCTAAATTTTCTTGCTTTTTGCTATATTTTCCCTCTTATTGATTTAGTTAGTGGACTCTTGGTTTCTATGTTTCCGTAAAGTTTTGTTTTTTTGGGATTATGGTTCTTGGGAATTTAGTTATAGTATTGGAATTGGGCCCGGAAATTTGTACTTCTTTGACAGCATTGGATTTGGTTTTAACTTTTCTCCCCTCATTGACTCTCAAATTATATATTTGGTATTTGTTTATTGGAGGTAAGCTTATTTTGGGACGAGGGCTACTTGAATTTGGAATGAGAGACTTAATAGTTGGTATTTATGTTTCTCTACTAATTTTCATGAGAGTTTGATTTGATTCCTTTGATATTAATATCTAGATCTTTTGGATTTATCCAGGATGGGGAAGCGAAAATTGGCTGAAAGTGATGTTGAAGATTCAGATGACGAGCAGGAGAATGAGAAATCCACTGTACTGAGCAATGGCGATCATTCAGATTCTAGTGAGGATGCTGAGGGAAGTCAAGGTTCTGTTACCGGTGGGAAAGAAGAATTTCCAGGAGGTAACACCTCTGAGAGTGGCTCTGAGGAAGAAAAAGAGAATGCTGTGCTAGGAATTAAGGATTCTGGCAAACTTCCAATTGAAGATTCTATCTCTGAGGAGCAGAATGATGCTTCTGAACCAGTGGCTCACGGCGAGGAGATAGCTCAGGATTTAACCAAGGCCTGCCCAGATGAAGCTGTACGAGATGAAAAGATGGATTGCATTGAGGCTGTTGTGGAAAATGTTTCCACTTCAAGCTGCAGGGATGGGGTTGAAAGCATGGTATTGGTTTCTGAATCCTGTTTGTTAGAATCTGGGCCGGAAGTTCATGAAGAAGCAGGTTCAAGTCTTAACATTGCGGAAACAGAAATTCCACTGGACTTTGATCAATTCAATTCAGCAGTTGAATTAGAGGTGTGCGTGAGAACATTAATCTTCTCTTACGTGTTCTTTGTGTTTGTTTTTCAGGTTGTCTAATTGATATTTCGGTCGGTAGTTTGTCTGCATCATTATCTATCTTGTTTTAGATAAATTTTTTAGGCTGTCGTTTTTGGGGTGTTTAGTAACCTAAGCTTGTTAAATTCCATGTTTTATCCCCCTCTTTTGTGGTGTTTAGACTCTGCTTGCTATTTGCCCTTATCCCAGTTGCGTGTTATTTTGGATGTTTTCTTTTTCTTTTTCTTTTTCTTTCCTTTTTTTTTTTTTGAACTTTAGGTGGGGGATTTGCACTCTAAACGGGGAATCATTGTTAGGCTATAATGACCATAATTATTTTCTTTTTCCTGCATATAATTGTTAAAAATTTGAATCTTTTGCATTAGCTTATTGTTTAACACATAAAATCTCACGATCCAATCCACCTCTTAAACATCAACGGCTTTAATGGACACAAACTTTGAGGCTACTGTTCACTAACTTCCCTGTTACTACTTTTATCAAAGTTGCCACTCTCTTCTTTCAATGATAAGTTTAGTTCTACAGCATTAACAGAGAACAATGTGTTCTGCACTTCTGCTTGCTTATTTATTTTCCCACCTGTTGTGATAGGTTCTTGGCTTGGAAATGTTAAAGTCTGAACTTCAGGCTCGTGGATTAAAATGTGGGGGCACCCTGCAGGAGCGCGCTGCCAGGCTTTTTCTGCTAAAATCTACCCCTTTGGAGAAGCTTCCTAAAAAGTTGCTTGCTAAAAAGTGAGAGTATGTAATCTTTGTTTCATTTGTAGTACCAGTTTGCCAAGCAATCGGTTTTAATCCAAGTGTTTTACCAGCAAGTGGAAATGTGTTTATTCTGGAGCTCTGCTCTGTGCAGTTTGACCATCATTTCTCGGTGTAACCGTGTGACATAGAGTGGTATTATGCTAAACTGCTAATAATGTGATTATCTTCCCCTGTTTTTTAGGCATTAGTAGAGTTAACCCTATAAAAAAAAAAAGGAGAAACGGATCCAAAAATAACTATTAACAAATCGAATAAACTGAAGTTCGTTCATAGGTTCATAGATTGGATTCTATAAATTGAAATTGGGGTCAGTTTGTAATTTAATTTGAACTTATCCGATTGCGAAAATTTCAATCCATTGCCAATTTAAAAGTACTTTGAACTTAATGCAATCCGATCCAAGACTAGATCTCACGGTTAGTTAAAAAAGAGAGGGAGAGATGATGCGAAGGTACATGTTTCTTTTTTTTGTTTTTTTTGTTTTTTGTTTTTTGTTTTTTTTGTTTTTGCCGACGATTTTGCATCTTCATCTCACTGTCTCACATCCAATGTTTTTGAGCATGAATATTCAACCTGTAGAAGTATACATTTAGGGCCCGTTTGGTTAAGGTATTCGAATTATTGTGATTTGGATTCTTTTTAAATAGTATTGTGATTTGGATTATGATTTAAGTAATGTGATTTGAGTTATAATTCAAGTTATTGTTTGGTTGACAGAGTATTTAAAATTAGATTTGGATAGAATATTGAAATATGTGTTTGGTAAGTTTTTGAATCCTGATTTAAGTTATGAATTTGTGTTTGGTATATGTGAAATTTGGATTAAGATTTTTAGTAGCCCTATTGTCAAAATTAAATTTTTTTTTTACAAAAATAACACATTTTTTAAAAAGTGCATAAAATGGCATATGAAATAAATTATTTTCACTTAATTAAATGCAATAAGAAACAACGTTTGATGCACATGAACATAATATTAAAAAAAAATTAGAGTTATAACTGTATTAAGTCCTCTTTTTGTTGCCTATTGAATCTTGTTGCCATGTTCATGCTATTAGTTATTTGTCAAAATATCCAATTCACAAGCATGTGCATAGCCAACCGAAAGCACACAAGCATATGAAGCCCATGACAATCCACAATAAGAAAACTTCAACCAATGTCAGAAAACAACATTTTTTCATCACAGCCAGCCCTTTCTGCAGAGTAGGCAGCAAATAGATACAAAAAGAACACACTGATAAGATGGAGTGTAGCAGGTATGAAGTTTGGTTATCAAGCAGAACTAAATTAAGAGAACAACATTAATTAAACAATTTTTTTACGTGTTATTTTATTGAAATCAATCAAACTATTGTCAGCTATGGAACTTTACGAAAGGAAAAAATAAGGTAAGCTAATACACTTTAATTCCCCTGAAGACAATCAATCAAAAGGACGACCGGCCAAAATTTACCCCAGCAGCCAAATCAGCATCACATATTATAATAATCGTAGCCCAATAAATGCTTATAGGAGCAAACGAACTGACTGAAGGAAACAATTAACAACTAATTAAGTACAGACTGTCTCTACCAGTCTATCTATAAGCCAGCACTACAATTGCAATGGTAGGAAACACAATGATAGGTGGACGTGATCACAAAGGTAAAGAGAAAGAGGAAAAGACTCATAAACAACCATTCAGACAAATCATGATACAAAAACCTTTAGGTGAAAAATATTTATTTTCCACAGACTTTATTGAAGAGGAAGGAACTAAATGGTAATTAGTAATTAATGGAAAAAAGAGAAAAGCAAATTTCTTTTTGTGCTATAACAGACTTAACTCAAGGAAGTTTATTTTTGCTAATCACTAAGAGAGGTCATTTACTGAATCTGTTTAATAAAGAATTTTTGGGTGGACTTTATGGAACAAAAGATGTTAAATATCTAGATCAGCCAATGAGAAAATCTGATAGAATGAGGAATCTAGTTAATGTTGAAACATTTCACTTTTTCAACTTATTTCACATATCAACCTCAGCTTCACAAATCACAAGAGAAGAAAATGTTTAGGTTTCATTGATAAGGATTTGCTATCTATATGAATTTTATCAAATAAAGTGTACAACTGATACGTAAGCACAAATACTTGGCTGCAATTTCAATCTATTATTAAAAGATTAATCCATATGGTTTTGCAAGTCTGATCACAAAAACAGAACAACAATAAACAAACTAGAAAAGCACAAAAATCCGAACTCTCCTTCCACTGCCAAATCCTATATATTCAAGAAAAAACAAATTCAACCCTACTTTTCACTGTCATACTTAATGTGAATAACGATTTTTTATTGGCAAGGAATTTTTTTAGTCTATGTAACGTGCTATTTAATTGTTCAAAAGATTTGTTTGTGCTAAAAAATGATAAGCCTAACTCAATCAAGCAAATAATCGTCATAGCCAACAAAACGCAGATATTCTCACACAAGTGGTACCAAACGTAGTCCAATCCAGATCCCAACAGTAATAACCAACCAAGGCTCATAGTCGATTCCAAACAAAGTATTACATAGGGAAAATTTATCTTTGAGCTTTGAAAGAACACTAAAAGCCACTTGAATAGCAAAAACAAATACAATAGAATCTAAGTTGGCCATCATCAAACTCCCTAAAGACAGGGAAATCAGAGGTAGATAATCGCAATATAACCTTAGGAAGGGGAAATTTTGTTAATTCTATTCTTTTTTTTTTTTCACCAAAAGGACAGAATTTTAGTGAAACAAAGACAAATTTGTTGTCCGTTAAATCATCAAAGAACACAAAAGTATAATCACAAAACAAATTGAGGTCGAACTACTTGCCGTATTTGAGGCAACCGGCAAATTGGTAGAATCCGGCCGAACCCAAGCAACTCGCGACAACACTGGTCGCTTACTCAGACGCCGACAATGACAACACAACACAACAATGGCCGGTGGGCTAGATATGGTCTACGGTGGCCGGTATCGGCAGACCTGACAAGCCACTTGAATGTAGAAGCTCTCACCACCGGTCACAATGGTCGCTGTCTTGACAAAGAGAGAGCGAGAGAGAGAGAGGGAAACCCAAACGATTTTTCTGACAATAAGGGTGGTGGGTTTCGAGCAGAGGAGAGGGAGCGATGGTGAGAGAGAGGCGACGGAGGTGAGAAAGATCGATCACATACCAGTTGGGAATGGGGATAAATCCTTCAACGGTCAAAAAAATGGGTTGCAGATTGGCAGCAGGGATTCCCCTGCATTTGGATTCTCGAGCGTGCACTGTAGAGCTGTGGTTGGAGTGCCAAGAAAACAAGGGAGAGCAGAACTCGAGAATTGAATCAAAGAGGACTCGAAAAGTGATTCAAATACCCGCAAAATTTTAGACACCAAACGCACATTTCAAGGACTGATGAAACCCGAATATTCTTTTGAGTTATTTGAGTAGAGGGAGTGCTTCAACCAAACAAAGCCTTAGATTCCAAAATCCTTTGGTACTTTTGAACATCAAAATATATGCCTATAACCACTTGGAAAGACCTTTTTTTATCTATGCATTACGTGTTTCTTTTTTGCCTTATGATAAGCACAATAACGATAATCTTCTTATTACCTCTTTCAGGAAAATTTTTTATGGAAAAAAATAAGTTCCCATTTTAATTTTTTCGTGTGAAAAAAAAGAGAGAAGTGATATTGATATAGTTAGCGTATTGGCATTGTACGGGTACTATGAATATACCAAATTTGACTCCGTAGAGGGGGCCTACTGAGTCATCTAGACGGGTCATTGGGCCCAACCCAAATACAAACTCCTGAGTCTCCAACGAAAGAAAGGAGTCGACCAAAGAAGAGAGAGAGATTTAAGCCATCATTAATTGAGAATGAACATTATTAGATTAAAATATAATAAAATATAATAATGTTTAGGAAATACCCTATCAAATTAAAATGAAATTTATTTTTGTATAAAATAATATAAAAAAAAAAACATGAAACAGCAAAAAGATCGAAAAACTAAACTGAAAAGACAAAAAAAGTGATAAAATTAAAAATCTAAGTATTTAAGAAGAATACGTAATTTCAAAAATGCTATGTGGTTAAATATTTTAAAAGTGTGCTATTTATTTATGTCTCTCTTTCTTCGTC